>JABCKS010000764.1:0-12444 GCA_018851325.1 Termitomyces sp. DKA19 | reverse complement strand
GTTAATTATGTAACCTAGAGTAGTCTTTTTGCACAACCATAGCTAGAATCAATTGATAGGTTCTGACTTATGGTTCAGTGCATGAAAGGCTCAGTAACTGCATTACAGCAAAGGAGGTCAAATATGGGCCTGACAGAGGCTAACCAGTTTCAAAAGTGATGTGGGAGGTGACACCAAGGGTGGGCTCTCCCAAGGTTGTATTTGGCAGTAATGATCCAGGCTATAAGCCTAGTAGTGGCTCACTACAGTGCTACAATTGTGGCCAGGTGGGCCACTATGCCCAAGACTATCAGGTGCTGAAAGTGCAAATATGGGCTGCCCATATGGTAGTGGCAGAGAGTGATGCTAAGAGCAATGTGGCTGAAGAGCTAGAAGGGACTGCTGATGTTGGAATCCAGGTATGGTGGACTGAGTAGATCTATACAGATTAATGTGAATATATATCCTCAGTCCAGTATAAGTGACTATATTTTACTGTACCTATATAGATCAATGTGAGTATGTATCTGTGAGTACAGTAAGTAAGGTTGTTAATGTGATAGGCATAAGCTACTCACCTTCAGTCTAAAATAAGTGACCAAGGGTGCTATCTACAGTAAGTCTAATATATATGTATATATATGTAGAAGGAGGAACAATAGTGCATTGTCCTTCATATGGTAGCAATGATGCCTGGGTCCAACATATTGTGCAGAGCAGTGCCTGGCCCAATACAATGAATAGTGGTGTCAAGTTCTGGACTCTGCTTCAACACTCCTCCTCACTATGGACACTTCTCCTTGCATATAGAATCATCATCAAAGGCTGAGTGAGGTGGGGGCAGAGATGCATGAAGGAAGGACCAGGAAGAGCTTTTGGTAAGATGTTAGTAGTGTTTTCCTTGAAGGGAACCCAGTGTAAGGTTATTTTATTAGATCAAACATGCTTGTACAGGAAGTGATATTTGATGTTGATGTGCTTGATGTGCATATATAAGAGTGAGTCTTCAGATAGTACTATTGCTGAGTCACTGTTGCAGAACATCTGAGTCAGCTGAGACATATAGTCATGACCTATATCTTTTAGTAATGCTTGAAGCCAGATGTACTCTTGTGCACTCTCAAAGGCCACCATATACTCTGCTTTATATGAAGATGCAGTGACTGTCCCTCTGCTTCTTAACTGCCTAAGAGACAGCACCATTCCCCAGGCTCCAGGTATATCCTCCTACACTCTGCCTTATGTTAAGGTAGCTAGCCCAGTCTGAGTCTGTGAAGTCTATGAGATTGATGTCATTGCCTTTTCCCCCTAGGTGTAGTTGTAGGTTGTGTGTGCCTTTGAGATATTGAACTAGATGTATGGTGGCATTCCAGTGAGGGGTGGCATAGGAGTATAAGTATTGAGTAAGTTGTTAGATGCAAAAGGCTATATCTAGATGAGTGGAGATGGTGAGATAAAGGAGACATCCAACTAGTTTTCAGTAGGTCATGCATTCCAGGATATATTGTTCTTCTAATGAGTGTTTTTCTGTCAATTTAGCATAGTCTAGAGTTGGGGTTCACTGGTAATAGGAGTGGTGCAGCATTTGTTTGTCCAGACTGGCATATGATTTTGTCAATGAGTGCTGTTTGTAACAATTTGACTATATGATTTGCATGATCCTGCTCAATTGCAATATCTATGACTAAACAAGGTAAGCTAAGGTTAGAGATTGTCACACCTAATGCATCTGGTATTTAAAATGCTCATTTTCTTTCTTGCTGCTAGCAATTGAGAGAAAAAAGCAAAATCAGTAATTGTTCTAATCATTTTGCACTTATTTTTTCAGCCTACCCATACTATAACATGCTTGTCAGTAAGTAAACTCTTCCAAATCCATCATGCCAAAGAATCCTTGTTGTTTCTATCCAGACACAAGCATAGTGGTCACATTGCTTCATTAAGTCTTCTATTAAGGGTGCAGTGGCTCAGCTGGCACCATTGCATCCCAGAAGTGGATCATATGATCTGCAAGTGCAAGGCCAGGTTTTTGACTCTGGCTAAGTGTGCCTGTATAGAAAACACCATAGACACTACATAGGTTTTTCAATGCCAATAGGAAGCCACTGCCCATCATGTGCTTTTAGGGAGGCTTTATAGGTCAGGCAAATAGAAATTACCTAACACCATTAGCATGTGCACACAGCAATACATTGTCACTACTGATCTTGTGTCCAGACAGAAGAGAAAAGAAAGGGTTTCTCAATGCAATGAATAGGAAGGAGTGAAAACTGTAGTCCTGTCAAACTTGTTGGGCCATAGTGCAGGTAGGTCCAAAAAAGAGTTGTCAATGTGAAGTGCTGCAATAATGGTGCCCTGGTCAGTGGTATAGTGGAAGATACAGGATTTACATCCCAGTTGTTTGAATCCCCATGCCTCCATGTTCTCATTCACTATCTTGTTCCATATCCATCCTGCCTGTTTCATCCCATACAGCCCTTGCACCAACATCCAAACCCAGTCCTCCTTTCCTTTCTCCTTGAATCTTTTAGGTTGATTCATGAAATGAACTTTGTCTTCTGGTAGGATACTGTACAGGAATGCAGTCTTGACAACCATCTGAGTCATGTCCCAGCCCTTTGCAGCTGCAATGTGGAGCAGAATATACCATGATTCCATATGTGCTGTAGATGTTGTTTTTGTGTAGTTGTGTCCATGACTTTGCTTATACCCTCTGAACAGTCTGACTTTGAAGCATACTGGATGTCTAAGTTCATCACATTTGATTTTGAATACTGAGCACCCTGTTCTGACCTTTTGACTGGCTGGAACTTCAGATTGAGGAACAAGTTTATATACTTCCATGTCACAGAGTGAGTTGAGTTCATCATAGTATGCTGCCTCCTATCTTGACACATCTCCTGATCATTTGGCTTCTACCCAAGTTCAAGGTTCATTGTCTGTGTCAGGCATAAGTGGGTTATTGCCAAGCTCTTCCAATGCAGATAACAAGTATACAATGTCCTCAATTGATGCAAGGTTGGCAAGATCAGGTAAGTTGGGGAACTGATTGTTTATCACTGGTCCCTGATGATTGGAAGCCTCCAGTCCCTGATAATCAGGAACCTCCTGTCCCTGATCTAGTGTCTCTTAGGGTATTCCTTGTTGTTATACTTGTATGCATTCACCTGCCTTGATGGAGTCTTATACAGCTCTTTGTACTTGCAATTGTGAGGCATTATCTGGGTCTGCTCTTGCTGTCAGTACTGGGATACAGCCAGATCTTTGGAGCTGAGGGACTGGAGGGTTTTCTGCTTCAGGTTCTATGTGATTCTCCTGCTGTCTGGCTGGCTTGGGTTGTTGTGAAGTGACTCCTTCTGGGGGGACTAAGTCATCATCATCAAATACAGCAGGTTTTATTTCTGCATGCTCAAGGGTGACATGTTCCTCTGGCATGATATCATCAGGAATAGGCATTAGAGGGTGAGAGTGACCTTCATGGCTTTTGCAGAACTTTACATAGTATGTTTTATAGATTTTTCCAGTTCTGCATTTGTAACATTGATAAGCCTTCGAGTTTTTAGTATAGCCAATTAGAATTCATTTGATTGACTACACATACACCTTTGGATTATGTTCTGCAAGGATGAGGACAAAGGCCTTACAACCAATTTCTCACATATATGAATAGTCTGGCCATCTTCCCATCCATGCTTCATGAGGGGTGATGCCTGCAGATGATTTTGTGAGTGTACATTTATGGAGGTGTGATGCAGTTAAATAGAATTCATTCAATGTATTAGATGGACATCCAGCTGCAATCCACATTGCTTGAGCCTTCTCCATGAGTGTGTGGTGCAAGTGTTCAACTCATTCTATGTGTGCCAAGGTATACACTGCTGCAAACTGTTCTTGCAAACCCTGTGACAGAAGCCAGGCCTCCATCTTATGTCCTTCAGGTTCACTGTTATGCCCAGTCTTGTAAATGCCTAGTTTCTCCTAGACTTCATTTTCCCTTGCAATCTGCCAGGCTTTGAGGTGTGGAAAAGTGTCCCCCTTTTTCTGGAGATGTATGGACCAGTTCTCACTTGTGTAATTGTTAACCAGATTCATTATATATCCATGGCCATTTCAAAATACAATGGCCTGTGGCCCTGTCAAGTCTACCCAAACAATCTCAAGCCTTTGCATCACCCTTTGTTCCTCATTCCACACCTTAGGCACTGTATTTTGGGTTGACAATATATGAGCTGCACTTGGGTGGTTTTGAAGCAAAGGTGGAGGGCATATCTGGAACCATGCTGGACTTAGCCATGTCAATAATTGTCTGGTAGTTGGCATGTCCAAGATGGCAATGACATGTCTCCAAGTTGGCAGTGTAGTGAGTAGTAAGGGTATAGTGTTCTGTGAATGTGGAGTTGAGCTTTAAGGAATAGAAACACTGGTTTGGGATGAGTGGGCCTTGCACAACAAGTGCACAAGTGGATCTGTTCATAATCTTGACAGATATGTTGTCAAAGTGAAAGTCAAGGCCTTTGTTAGCAAGGAAGCTGACTGATATGAGGCAGACAGTGGGATTTGGTATATATAGTGCATCCTCCAGGATAATATTTGCACCTTTTTTAACATGGAGCCAGATGCTACCAATGCCAATTACTGCAACTGAGAAACCTTCTAGTCCTTTGACACTGCATGGCAGGATAGGGTGGAGGGTAAGGAAGTCATTGTGGTGGGGAGATATTTGGACCCTGGCCTCAGAGTTAACAATGAAAAGGGTTGAGGTCAGTGAGGTGAGAGGGGCTTATCTGGCTTGAGGAACTGGTGAGACATCTGCAGGTATAATGTGATCCTCACTGGGTTTAGTATAATTGTCCCAATTAAGTATGGTTGTTCTTGGGTCCCTGAATACTATGAAGCCAGCATGTTCCCAACATTCAATGGAATAACCAGCAGCATCTGCAAATGCTGCAGTCTCAGATGGTGCAGGGAGTTGTCTGAGGTTGGTGGGGTTGATATACCACAACTTTCCATCTAGCCTAGTTACTGCCATAAAGGACTTGACCTGAGTCAAAGTGTCAGTTGAGAGGATGTTGGACTTCTTCTTTGAGGCTTTCTGGGTGTTTTGTGCATTGGAAATTGATTTTTTGGCCATGCCTCCTCCCTTTTGTATGTAGAATAGTTTTGTGTGGCCTTAGTACAGTCATCCACATGAATGACAGTTGTCACAACATGCTGCATTTGGACCATGGTTGTGTCTAGGAAGGTTGGTGGTCATGAGGCTTGATCCTCTCTTTCATGTTGAATGCTGTGGTAGTGGCATTGGCTTTGGAATTGATGATATTCTGTGTGTTCTCCATGAGTAGTCAGATGTCTGTCAGCTTGTATGGTGATTCCTTCATGCTTTTGCTAAGAAGGGTTGAGACTGAATTTTGAAAGGCCTTAAAAGATGGGTTGTTGAGGCTGTTAAGCAGGGCAATGCATGTGAAGAGGTCTGCATTGATCTTATCAATATTGAAAGCTCTTTCCACAATATTAGTGATCCAGCTGGCCATGACAGGTAGGGATTCAGACTGTGAGCAGTATGTAGACAAGGCTTTCTGTAGTAGAGCAATCTACTTAATGGGGACCTTCTGCTGTGCTCAAGTCTTGAGATCCTCAAAACATTGCTGGGCACCCTTATCCATTACCAAATCACAATACTTGACCTCATCCAGAGCAGATCTCAGGAAGGTGATTGTGAGGCAGTCATTCAAGTTCTAATTGGCATAGGCACAGGGTTCAGCATCAGAGCTAAGGCAGGGCAAGAGCAGGTCAAAGACAGATGCATAGATGCCATTGAGGATCATGGCATCCTTAAGCTTCTTGGACTATTGGATGAAGTTGCTGGCAGCACAACTGTATTTTGTCCCATCCCATTTGTGGCAGATGACATGTTCCAGCACAGAAAGAGCTGAAGAATTGCCTGCTAGTGCAGGGGACATAGTTCAGAATTGTTGAGAGATCATTAAGAGACAAAGAGATCAACAGAGGTGATATATATGATACAACACATAGAGATAGAGGCAAGATAAGAGACAATAGGATTGATTGAATCCCAGATTCAAATGTTTGACACTTTCAGAAAAGTCATCAAGCAGCAATACCCATAACCTGTTGGAATCCATGTATGGTGGACTGAGTAGATCTATACAGATCAATGTGAGTGTGTATCTGTAGGTATAGTAAGTAAGGTCATTAATATGATGGGCATAAGCTACTCACCCTCAGTCTAGTATAAGTGACTAAGGGTGCTATCTATAGTGAGTCCAATATATATATATATAGTAGGAGGAGGAACAATGGTGCATTGTCCTTTATATGGTAGTCATAGTGTCTGAGCCTGACATATTATGAAGAGCAGTGCCTGGCCCAACACAATAAATAGTGTCCATGGTGTTGAGTTTTGGACTCCTATACAACAGCTAAGAATGAGAATGGCCCTCTAGACAATGAGGGACAACCTGCAATGCATAATGCTGAGTGTCCAAATTGAGGGAGATGAGTACATTGCTATGGATGTATATGACAACAACTATGATACTTGTGATGATAAGGAGGAGCATATGTTTGCTCTGACTGAGCACCAAAGGGACAGGCACATTTGTATGCAATGCATGACTCTATAGAAGGCAGCTTATAAGCTACAATGACTACATTATACTCCTCAAGAGAAGGAGTGTCTAGTGACATATGTAGATGTTGACAAACATCCAGCTTGGATGCTATAGGACTCTGGAAGTACCACTTATAGGCATTATGCTCTAGTTTGCTTATGTGCATGTGATATATATTCATAAACTAATGGAGCCTTTGATGTTCCAGTTGGGAACTGTGAGAAGTTGTGTCATTGTATAGTCTGGTGCAAAAGTAAAGATTAAAATGTTGGGACAGCCAACAAAGGAATATGTGAATATAGTAACCTTCAATCACTTTGATATGATTATTAGTATACTATGAACAAAGTCAATCTTGACTTTGTAAACAACAAATTTATCATCAATGGAGTTCCATTGAAGGCTGAGAGAGTTGTCCTGGCAGCCACCAATAGCCACCAATGCCAGTATAGGGCCATAGAAAAACATTGCAATAGTTGTAATTGACTAAAAGGTCACAGAAGTGTGAAAGTGGAGGATATGGCCAAGGAACTGGCTCCAATGGCCTGCCTGCTAATGGCTTTGCCAGCAGTACTAATGTCTGAGGAAGAGGCCCTGGATTAGCTAAGTGTGGTGGATAGAAATGCTGCAAGGAAGCATAAGAATGTTTGTACAAAGTAAGTGGTATTGGAATTATTGGAGTGTCAACTGACAACCTCCAGGGTGAAAGTGGAGGACCTTGTAACAGATAGGGCCAAGGAGAGGATGAGTCAGCAAAGTGCCATGAGTGTAGCAGGCATAACAGAGAGTGTGCAATCCTTTTGGGATTGAGTAGTACCATCCATCGGACATACAATGAGCATATGAATTGCACATGCCACTAGAGTGAAATGAGGTTGTAGCCTCAATAGTGGCACACAATTGGGCAGAGACATGTCAACCTCATAATAGAAGAGTACCATTAACCTCACACTAACAAAATATCAGAACCCTTGGATGTAATATTTGATGGTATCTCAATAAAGGCAAGAAGTGTGCAGAAGGTGAGGAGATAAACATTATTGCACTTGTATGCACTTAGAGAATGATTCAAACCTAAGGTTCAACCATACCAGAAGTATATGGACAAAGAGAAGAGGAAGGCTCATAGCCTGTTGGATAAGAACATTACATGGTTGTACTAGCAATGGCAGTAAAAGCTCACAGATATTGTTGATAGAACAAAAGAGGAACTTCCTCCATAGAGGGAAGTAAATATGAGATTAATCTCATAGATGAGAACAAGCAGTACAAGTATTACTTGCCTTACAGTCTATGAGCTTTGCAAGATCAGCTTTGAGAAAAGATACATTGGTACATCAATGCAAAGTGGTAGGAACCACAATCAGTAGTGCAGATGGCACTGCTACTATGCATTTCCAAGAATGATGGGACACTATACATGGTGTTGGATATGTGGACAGTGCAACAATAATACTATCAAGGATGTGATGCTGCATCCAGATCAGGAAGTAATTTGTGAGGATGTAGCAAAGGCTGAAAACAGGTCAAAGATTAACTTGACTGACACTTACAAACAAGCACATATACACATAGAAGACATTCCAAAAACTGTATTTGCATCCCTGATGGGGATATTTGTAAGTAATATTATACAGATTGGTAACTGTAATGTACCAGCAACATTTTAGAGGTTGATGACCTCTATATTCTGAGATATAATTGGAAAATTCATGCATGTCTATTTAGACAATATTTCCATCTTTTCAGACTACATAGAGAAGCACAAGCAACACTTACATGTCATGTTTGAATGACTACATAGAGCAAGCTTGTATCTCAAATGGAAGAAGTCTGAGTTGTATGCACAAAGGATTGATTGCTTAGAGTACATCATAGATATGCAAAGTATTTACCCAGATTAAGACAAACTCAATCATATTTGAAAATGGCAAATGCCACATAACTACAATGATATTCAATACTTTGTTGGACTTATTAACTACATTGGCAACTTCTTATTAGATGTAGCTGCATATACTGGCTCTCTCATGGCTATAACCCAGAATAGGTCTCCATTTTGATGGCACAGACACAGAGCTGGCTGCTCTGTGGCCAGTGGTAGAATTGTCACTCAATGACAACAATCTGGTGTTGGAACAAGCACTAGGGAGCACCAATTCTAGTTCAAGAACTACTGATCTTGAAGACATGCAACTGCACACATATATCCAGAGAGGATGCTTGTAAGACAACTTTTTCATCAAGATACTTGACAAACCCAAGGAGCACCCATACTTTGTAATTGAGCAGCAGCTTATTTATTTGATGAGCTCCACAGAATCAAAGGCTTTCTGCATGCTGTAGGATAGATCATTAATAATGACAGATTCTAGAGCAAGCTTATTACATTGTTGGGCATTTTAGATACCAGAAGATACTTGAATACATGCATCAGTCATACTGGTGGCTGTAGATGGCCAAGGAGACAAATCAGTTTTGTGTGATATGTGAAGCATGTCAATATTCAAAAACATAAAACCAGAAGCCAGCAGGAAAGCTGCATTTGCTTCCTGTCCTAGTCAAACCCTGGAACTCTATCAGTATGGACCTTGTGGGACCATTCCCTGAATTGTGTGGCTTCAACTACTTATGGGTAGTGATATGCTACATAACCAGTATGATCCACCTGTTTCAAGTTAACACAACAACAAAGGCATCAGAATTATTATGGATCTATCTCAAGAAGATAGTATGCCTATATGGCCTACCTAGCTCAATTGTAAGTGATTGAGACTCTAAGTTTACTTTCAAGTTGTGAAAGGAGCTATATAAGATGCTCAGGGCAAAGTTGCTTATGTTAGCTTCATTCCACCTACAGATATATGGTCAGGCAGAACATGTAAATTTGAAACATCACACAGATATTTAGAGCATTCATTCATCCTAATCAGAAGGATTGGATCAACTATAAGCCCATAGTGGAGTTTGCAATTAATGTAAGCATTTCAGAAACCACTGTGTATGCTCCCTTCAAGCTCAATAGTAGCTATATACCATCAATGATTAAGGAACTTTATATAGACAAAATGATCCACTAAGAAATTAAGGACTTTTCACAGGCTGTGCCATTGAACTTGGCAAATGCACATGATGCAATTATTAAGGCTCATGTCCTTCAGATGCACCATGCAAATAATAACTGGAGTGGGGAACTAGTGATTGACAGAGACAGTCTGGTGTATCTATCCACCAAGAATCTAAATTTGCCCAAGGGATAGGCAAGCAAGCTTTACCCTAAATGGGTAGGACTGTATAAAACTCTAGAGGCTGAGCCCAGCACATTGAACTATGTGTCTGATTGCCAACTGTATTGCAGGCACAATGAATTGTGCCAAAGTTTCATGTATCACTGCTATAACCCTATATGATAAACAATAATGTACTGTTTCCAAATAACACAACACCAGAACCTTATGATTTTGGCATGGCCAATGACTACAAAGGTGGACTAAGGAGGAGCACATCAAATTTGAGGTGTGGTGGAGTCTGGAGGACACTGTCTGGAAACTATTGTCAAACTGCAAGGATCTTACAGTGTTGGACAGGTATCTGGAGTTGCAGGGGATAAAGTGCCTGCAGGAGCTGGCACAACATGTCAGTAATGCATTATGAAAGTGATGGTGACTGTGTCCAGTTAAGTGACCAGACTTTGTAACTGTTTGGTCACTTGCAGAGTTGGGAGAATTTTTGTCTCCTTAGCTATCACTGCACAACATGCCATACATATCATTATCTGTAGAAGGAAAAATGGCCTATTGGGGCCTCACTCAGCCTTGACAGAGCTCTATTGGCTCTGAGGGCAGGAGGACCTATGCAAGGTCAACAGCAGCATCAGACAATGAGTCTGCAAGGCCAGTATCAACATTAGAGCTATGGGCAACAACATTTATATATGAAAAATGTGCTGTACTCAGGGCATGAGAAGCTATTGCCCTATCAAATACTCTACTAGGTACTGCATGGCTATAGAGAGGGAATAGCTTATGTGCTGCTCCAGAACTATATGGAAAATAATAATGACAGATGCTATGGGCATCAAGTACAATACTCATATGCAAGTGTGGCAGCACAACTGTTGCCACTATAAAGGCCTATAATGCCAGAGCATACGCTCCAAGCACAATCAGAAAGGGATGTACTAGTCTAGCAATTGGAGGGAGTAGGTCAACCAGTGCCCACCTCAGGCTGCATTCTTACAAGATGACTTGGCAATTGTTGTGATCAAAGGACTACTTGACCAAATCAAGCTGATGAAGAAGCAGCATATAATGATGCTGGAGCAAATTAAACAAGCAGGGAAACACAAGGCCTCTATATAAAAAGAGGCAGCTAGTGAGTCCAAGAGGGCTAGACACCTATAGTAACAGTCATTAAAGGTCATGTGGGCAATAATGCCTACAGCAGCACAACTTTCATCAGTAGCCACAATCAGCAGCACCATCATTGTCTTGGAAGCTTTTACAGACATAGATAATACAAACTGTGCAGCCTTGAGTTACAGAAGTAAGTAGAACAGTAGATATGAAGACATTGCTTGCAGATCAGCTATGGGAGATGCACAACAACTATATCATGACAGATACTCCTGCAGTAAAGCAGGAACATATCTGTAAGGTGCCTAATGCATCTACTGGCCAGCAGCAGATGGGGACAACCAGCTTAGGTGTAGTGCTACCAGCACCTCCTGGTCTAGCAACAAAGTCCTAACCTATAGTGGGGAGTAGAGGATCAGTCAGTGCTCTGGATGTTATGGAGCCAGTAAAACACCATTAAGGTTGCAAGCCTCCTATTGATATATTGAAACTAGAAGTTGTGAACTTTCTTGGAGACATTCTTGCTTAAGCTGAACTGGCCCAACTGTTATTCATGAAGGCCATATCAATTCCAGACCCTTCTGCACCAGTATAGTGTGGTCAAGGTGATTATAAATCTGAGGACAGCAGAGCAGTATGATAGGTCAATAGCAACCCAACAAAATGCTACTGCAGCAAACAAGGATAAAGGCAATGCAGTTGGAGACAGTGCTAAGAAAAGTGACTATAGGCAGTCCTTAACTAAAGGAGCAAGATTCAGAAAAGGATAAAATGCCTATATAGTGCTTCCAACATATACAATGAAATAAGAAGCTTGCCAAGAAGAAGGCAAATAGAGCCAAACAGGAGGCAGCCCAACTTTATAGAGCAGTGAACAATTTCTTGGGACATAGTCCTAATAGACTTTAGGTGAAAGTATGGAGACCACTTAATGTTGAGTGGCTCAACTTGTGCTTCCATAGAGTACTGAGCAATTGTAGAGACTATTTGCCTTATACAAACACTGTTTTCATAGGTGCTGAGGCTAATTGTGTGGGTGCTATGAGTATAATTCATGTCAGTAGGTAAAAGTGCCCACTACAATAGTTTACAAGTTTGCACTATGCAGACTGCTATACACTCCATATGAGCTGAAATGGCTCTATAAGTACTATGCTAACAAGTATGTTCCCTATTGCAACTATGTAGTTGCACATATGATGATAACTGCACTGCAATTGTTTGTATAACAGCTTGATGTGTTGCTGCATAATTAGACCATGCAGATAGTGTTGGTCAATTGGGATTACCAGAATCTCAGGAATCTTATCTGTAACATAAAGGACCTGGACCTGGTGGAGCCACAGCATATTTTATTATGCTTCTTGTATGTTAAAAAAGATGGGATGACTGCATTACATATTATATATATGCCTGATCCATTAAAACTGTTTGACCTTAAGCAGCTCATATAATACACACTTATATTTGGTTGGCCC
>JABCKS010000763.1:0-12445 GCA_018851325.1 Termitomyces sp. DKA19 | reverse complement strand
AAGACTGATAGAAAGCATGCCTAGAAGGATTCAAGCAGTTATCAAGGTAAATGGAGGACATACAAAGTATTAAATACTAAAATTAGAGATGTTCAAAAAACTGTCCCAATGAATGAATATTTTAAAATGGCCATTACTCCATCAGTTTTGATTTAAATTACATAAACTAAAATGCAATTTTTAGCTGTGATGCCATAGTACCTTACATGATTTAACCAGAATTTTAAATACTTTCAATCTTTCATGCCAATGTCATCTTTTAAAAAGTATAAAATATTGAGACAGTTTTTTGAGCCACTATAGTTGCATATTCTAAACTAAATAGTTCTATAATCTTCCTTTACTAAGAGAAGCAGAAATGATTTGTTGTCTTAATTCTTGTGGAATTGCTGGCAGTGTTTAACAAAAATCTCCTCCAAAGACTAAAGTGATTTCATCAAATAGAAGATCTTTATCTAAAACATCACTGTCAGCATAATTTACACAGTTAACAACATTTTAATATTGCATTGGAACTTGATCCTAGATTATAAGTTTTGTTTATAATAAGACCTCATACAAATTTGTTCCTCTTTCAATGTTTGCTACTAATGTATCAAGAGCAGGAATTGGTGTTTTGAAATGTGAGTGAGCAGTGCAACCACCTTTAAGCAATAAAACTGCAATTTCAGATGATGTCACATATAATACAATATGTCTATTAGACTAAACAGCTGCAGCTAAAGTATTTCAAATAAAAGTTTTACTACATCCATCTGCACTATTAATAAAGATCATTTTTCTAGGGTTTTTATTGACAGAATTGATAACTGCATCAAAGACATATAGTTGCTCAGCACTAAACTTAGCTTTGTTTCTATCAACTCTTCTTTTTAATACCTCAACATTATAATTCAGTTCATTATGTAATAACTAGTTGTCTGAAATATCATTCCACATGTCATTTTTTGATGTGATAAAGACTATAGTCATGACCTCTATACTGCCTCATATTTTCCCATTTTTTTTTTCAAATCATCATAGATGTTATATTTAAAGCAGTTTCACAGGTTTTCAGGAGTAGTTGGAACATAATAAAGTAAAATGGTACAAGATAATAGTTGAAGAGTCATTCCAATTTACATTGGAGCAGTTTTACTTAAACACTGTATCCATTTTGCATCATTTTCTAAAGGACTATAGGTATTGTATATTTCTTTATAAGTTGTATATTTAATGCCATTAACTATTTTCAACTTAGTCCATGATCAAGCATCTTTTATAAGAGTTAACAACATTTTAAGATAGAATTGTTCTCTTTACATAGGTGAAGTAAAATATATTTTGCCAATTACTGTTTCTTTTTAATACTCTTTCCAGCTCCACTTAGATGCATTCTAAACAAACTTGGTTAGAAAGTTTTGACATATAGGATTGTTATTTGGAGATTTCTAATTAGCTTCAAACTATGCAGTTAATGCAGTTTTGTCTAAGTTCTCTCTGTTAGCAACTGTTTGCAAAGGTTCATTATCCTGATAATAAACTTTATGTTGACCTTCTAAATGTACAGAAAGATAATAAATAGAAGGATGTTCAGCATGCATATTGAATTCAAATATATATCAGTATGCTTTAGGAGCTGATATATATCTTACATCCAAATGCTCTTTAATTTCATCTGTTTGATTTGAGATCTCTAGTGTAGTACAATCATAGCCTTTATATATATATGAATATATTTAATTGCTTTGACAGATGTATATATTTCAACATTAATATAACAGCATTATTTTGTTGAAAGATCTAGATTGTATAGTATAACATCTCAATTGTTATAATGTTAACCATATTTTTCAGAGTAGCAACTATTATTAGTCAAGCATATTGAAGATAAGCTATCATTTTCATAGTAAGTTACTTTTCAGAATTCTTTTGGATATTTTTTTGAACATTTGCCATCTATTATACACTTTATATTTGGATTGGTATTTGAAGTCTACTACTTCTTCCTAGTAGAGCAGAAGAAATTACTGGTCTGAATCCTTGCTACTAAGGATGCCTTTAGAGCCCCTTTTCCTAATGCTCCTGTAGTAGAACCTCTCAGTAAAGAAGGTAGAGATGCTAACACTTCTCTCTTCAAGTCAGAAGAGGATTTTTAGGAAAGCAAATGGATGAATTGTATACCTCTATTGCCTAGTGCTAATTGTTTCTCCACTCTGTCTATAGAAGCTGATATGACCACCATTGTATCTAATTCTGTGACTGAAACTGTAAGCACCCTCTTTGATATACAGTACCCTTTAATTAAACCTTGGACTAAAAAAGTTTTCTCTCAAACATGCTAAAAAATCCCTGCCTAGAAACATTGCCTCCTTCATTGTTATATTGTTGCCTCTACTTTCTCTGTCAACTCTTTAAGATTGGAGGTGAAGGTGAAGACAATAGACACTCAGCAGACTTACAGTATAGTTACTCTACTTGACAGTGAGGCAATTGGCTTTCTCCTTGATGTAGAATATGTAAAATGACACTATTTTACCACTTGACCACTTATATGCCCTCTCTTGGTATACAACATTGATGGTACCATCAATGAAGCTAACTCTATTTGCTCTGTGGTGGACCTAGTCCTCTGCTATCAGATTTACTCAGAGCATGCAGTTTTTGCTGTTACTAGTTTAAAGAAACAGGATATGATCTTAGAGTTTACTTAGCTTCAAAAACATAACCCTGAGATCAACTGGGCAAAGGAAGTGGTGAAGATGAGCCATTGTCCTTGTCATTGCACTACCTGTATAAAAGGGGCCAAGAAAGAATATATAGAGCAAAGGTCTGTGAGCATGCTGCTATATACATTTGTTATGTAGAACACCTTCCTTATGCTGATTCTGACCTTCTAAATCTCTCTTTGGCATTCTTGCATAGAGAGGCCCTCTATAAGGATGTCAGAGGAGCTGGGTATGAATTCCAGGGAGAAAGAAGAAGGTATAGGGGAATTTGCTAGTACTCTGAACTCTGAGTCCTTAGATGAGACTATTAAAATAAAATTTATACCACAAAACTCTGCCCACCTCTAGCTATAGCAGAAATTAGGGCTAGTTAGACTACTTCTCAAAGGCTGGCTGAGGCATTTACAACAAATTCTTAGTTCAAGCACTTTTGTAGCACTGTGTACTCTTCTTGCTAAAGTAGGTGGTCTCCTCCTATCTGGGGCATGTTTTTGAGCTCAGTGGGTGTAGAGGGCATAAGGACAGCCAGAACAGCCATAGGCCCCCTTTGGGGAGGTGTGGAATATACAGTCAAGGTCATAGGCAAGTAGCCTTTAGTCTTTGGTATGTACCCTGCTCTAATGGTGAATGGACCAATGCTAGGATGTAAAGTAGGCAATGATAAGACCTATCTATTGCTGAGTTCTATTAATGACATCTCTGCCCATCTTATCTGTATAGCACATGACTTGGAAATATATTATAAGTAGTCTAAACCCAAGGTCTGGAACAAGGTAGCCTTTTTCACAAGACTTTAGCAATCATAAGGCATCTGAGATCATAAGCTTCATTACATGGAATCTAGCTCTTGGATCTAGAATGACCAGGCAAAGAACCCTCTTAGTGACAATTGCCAGCAACTACCCTTAGTAACACAGGTACTTTGCTTTCAAAAGACAATATCTTATAGATACATGACTTCTTGGACCTTTTTTCATTTTTCTTGATTATAAACATACCTGAATGGTGTCTATACTTTAAATACTGACATATGGTATACTTGCTTATGTTTTATTTGAGATGCTTGTTTATTTTCCATTTGACACATCTTATATACATTTCTGACATTGCATACTTAAGGCTGGTTATCATCTGAACATTAGTATAAAATTTTGAACATCTTGACAGATACTGTTACCTCTAGTAACCACCTTTCCTTTCTTGCTTACATTACTTACTACAGTATAAATACTCCCTATATATACCTAGTCCAACACAAAAAAGAAAGGTTATAGTTTACTACTACCCACTGCAGCCTTGAAGTACTCTGCTCATCATATCTCTTAGCTTCAGATTTTACTTCTGGTCTTCTTTGTCATTGTTAATGGCTTACTAGCAATCCTGAGCAGACTCATCCTTGATTTAGTATAGTATCAAATATAAGTGTCTTATAGTATTATAGTGTCTTAGCAATATTAGCAACTATAGTTAGTGACTAGTTTTGGTGTCTGTCCCCAGTTCTTGTTTATTGTGACTTACATTCCTGCCCTTATTCCTCTTCATTGCTAGGCCCTTACAGACCTTAGGAACTTCTCCTAGCAATCTTTTGCTTGATAACTTATTGCTCTTTGACTCCCTTTTCACTCCTCTTTCATACTTTAGCAGAGTTTGCTTACTTCACTAACCTCTCCACTTTCCACTGCTTAGTTCTCACTTATTCTTATTGACTCCTCTCCCCCACTCCCTTAGCAATTACTTTGTCTCCATCCCTTTTCCCTTCTTTTTCTTTAATGACTTAGCAACCTTTTGTTAGCATCTAGTAATGTGAAATCTAAGTTTTGACTGATGGCACAAAGTTTACAACTTGGCCAAATGGTCATGCTTAAATATTGCAAGTGTTTGGGGCTCTTAGATAGATTTAATTGAATTTTACTTAATTGCACAAGATGGTCTCACAACAATTAAATAGGGCTCAAAGAGTGTATTAGACTACTAGTTCCAAAGTAAGTAATGCTTATAAGCCTAAGAAATCCACTCCCTGAGGACTTCTGAGCTGTAGCAAGTACTTCCTTGCTTTTTCCTTTAAAAGTCCCCCCTTTTATATCTCTCCCTCTGCACATAGACCTCAATAATAGTGTGATAATTTGTTATGAATTTGCATTGGCCAATGCCATGGTGATTTGGTCTTGACCCTTCCTGAGGAAAGGTTTAGCCCTCAGCTGGATAAACTTTTTTCTCTAGCTTCTCACCTCCTTCCCTCACTTTCCTCCCTCTGTGCTTGGCAGCTGGTAGCTGGGTACTTTGTGACACATTGTGCAGGCTTTGTTATAGTAGCAGGGGTTTGACCAGGTGAGCAGTACAAGTTTTTCTCTCTTTGAGTTGTAAATGAAAGTTTGTTGTTAAAGGTTTGATGGTTGATCATGGATCATTGATCTGTGATCACCCTGAATGGCACTCAGTTATATAGTTGTGTAGAGTCATCTTTGCTACTGGCAGCAGGGGAGGCAGTTTTACTTATATAAGTCCCTCACTTACAGTTTTCAGTATCCTCTTCAGCTTACAGTTTTCAGCCTTGTAGGATTAGGGAATATATTATTTCTTACACCAGCTGCCCTCCTTATTGAGGCAGCCATATCACTAGTGACTTAGCTCTTGTTTTCTGGGACATTTACTGTCTTGCCCTCACATACACACTCTTTCTACTACCAGCTACCCTATCTGATTGCCAGTGCATTTATAGGTTGTCCTTTTAGTTTCTTGCATAGCAGCTAGGTAGCATAGGAGCATATTATTTTGGAGCTTACTATGAGGGTTTAGATAATCATTCCACTAAAAACTAGAGCCTAAGCAAAACATTGCTTGGAATTAGCCACCAAGCCATCTGATGATTATTTACTATTGATTTTCCCTAACTCCTCTCAGACTACATCCCTCAGACCTCTTGCCAACAAACTAGAAGCCACTAGGAACCTCCTCAATGTTAGTAAACTACTTAGTGACTTTCCAGGAGTCTTTGTCAAAAGCTTTCTTAGTGCCCCATTATCACTGCTATTAGTTACCAACTCCTCAGTCTTGTTCCCAGAGTTTTATTCAACTCCAGTTTCACCTACCAAACAATAAGTTCCCCTACTTCTGACTATACCAACACCTGCTATGAACAATAATTCTATTGCCCACTATGCCTATATGCCTCTTTATAACAACACAACTGCTCCTAAATGGGATGAAAGTCACCCTAGAGAGCTTCCCCAGTATTAAAAAGGATTGGAGTATCTCTTTGCTGACTGTGGTATAACTGATGATACCCAGAAAAAGGAATATGCAGCCTACTACATCTCTTATGATACAGCAGAAACTTGGCTGGGCTTACTGGAATTTAGCAACAACCTAGCAATTGGTGACAATGTTCCCTGGCTTCACACTTATCAGAAATAAAAAGCAGCAGTATTAAGGTTGTATCCTGGAGCTGGCACTAGCATATGTTATACCCTTGGCAACCTTGAGCAACTTGTCAATTAGACCTTCAACAGTGACTTAGCTCTTGTTTTCTGGGATATTTACTAACTTACCCTCACACACACACCCTTTCTACTGCCAGCTACCCTATTTGGGTTGCCAGTACATTTATAGGTTATCCTTTTAGTTTCCTGCATAACATCTAAGCAGTATAGGAGCACATCAGTGGAGATTGTCAAAGTCTATAGGAATGTTCTGCAGACTGAGATGACTATGCTAGAGAGTTAAAAAGGAAAGGAAAAAAGAGTACATTGAGTATAAAGAGAGACAGAGAGAGTAGAGAGACAAGAAGTAGATGAAAGTAGGCAATATTAAGACTAGCAACTAACTATAGAGAGCTTGGAGCTATATACTCAGGGTTTCCAGGAAGAGTTAGGTGAGGTAGAGGGTTCCTAGCTGGACAGCACTTACCTGGGACTTGGCTTCCATTGCAGCAGGGCCTGGGTATAGTCTAAAGCAGGCCCTGTAGTGGGATCTATAGGTATAGGACTGTCTCAAGATAGGGATGGGTCTAAAGGGGGCATTAGAACTTAGAAATGCATAGGCCAGTAATACAGTGATATATAGGGTGTGTTCAAAGAAGTCATTGGGGCCAGGGCTTGGAAACATGTGGGCTAGTGACCTAGTGATGCATATGTTGTGTTGGGACTCAGATAGAGGGTGGAAGGTCAGGAGGAGGGGGCAGGAGTGGCTTTCCAGGGGGTAGAGTCATTAAGGGGTTTGGTGGAGCAAAAGTAGTAGGGTTCTGATACTAACATCCTAGAAGGTAAGGGGACCAATTGCCAATGAGGGTCCCTTTTTAGCAGAGAAGTGGCTATCTCTTCTAGTGTTAACTCTAGGACATGCTACATAGTATGGTCCAGCCAATCAGTTATGGTATAGTAGGAGATCTGATGGAACCCCTAAAGAAAGAGAGCAGCATGCACTCTCTTTCATATAGTAATATATGAGTTAGACTTGTTGATAATACAGAGCATCAGTTGCAGCTGCCCACCAATAGAGTTGTTCATATCATAGAGACAAATGTTCAATCTCTATCAGTTCAGTGGATTGGGTGAAGAATGCCTTGTTGCCCACAAAGACTGAATTGGTCAACAAGGACTAATAGTAATTGGGGTGTAGCATACTCTGGAAGTTATTGCAGTATTCACAGCATCTTTATATCTGAATAGTTTACCAGCCATCTGGAAGGCAGCTGGGCACAGTATCATTGAGATGCTTGAAGTCCATCTTGGCCTTCTCAGCATCAATAGCCAACAGCTATTTGCTATTAGCATTATATACTTTCTTTTGGCAATGCTTTGTGGCATTATCATCTAAATTGCTATCTAAAATATGGCACTTGAATACTACAACATTGTTCTTATAATCAGTCCCTAAGTCAGATCTCACCGTGCGTGGCTCCAAAACCCAAACGTCCACATCCATCCACGATGACGCTCGACATACTCAGTTTCATCGACAGCAAAGGTGGGAACGCGGAGGCGATCCGGGCGTCGCAGCGCAAGCGCGGGCACTCTGTGGAGGTCGTGGACGAGGTGATCGCGATGTACGCCGAGTGGGTCAAAAGTGCGTTGCGAACGCTCTGGGAAAGAGCCGAGGAGCCTCATCCCATCTCATTGATACTTTTTATTTCTTATTTCGCGAACAGTGGATTTCGATACGAACGCGCTGAGGAAAAAGGTGAACGAGGTGCAGAAGCAGATCGCTGCGAAGAAAAAGGTGCGCTGCGGTTCGGTGGCGGAAATCCCAGCTCACACACGCACACAGGCCAAAGAACCCGCAGACGACCTCGTCGCATCGAAAAAGGCGCTCGACGCGGACGTCGAGACGAAGAAGCGCGAGGCGCGCGAGTTCGAGGTGCGCATGCGGCAGAAGGCGGGGACGGTCGGGAACATCGTCGGCGCGGGCGTGCCGGTCAGCGTGTCTGAGGTGCGTGTGCCCCGGCCCGGGTTGGTGTTTTTTGTGTTTTTGTGATTAGGACGATAATGCGATGGTGCGGATGTGGGACCCGCAAGGCGAGATGGGCGAGCCCGAGGTGCGGAAGGGGATTTTGGCGCATCATGAGGTGTTGTTGAGGTTGGATGCGATAGATCTCGATCGGGGTGTGTGTGTTTTTGTTTTTTTTAGAGGGTGTACTAAGGATTTGTGCAGGCGCAAAGATTGCGGGACATCGAGGGTATTTTCTTACTAACGACGGGATTGATTTGAATCAGGCGTTGATTTCGTATGGACTGGACTATCTACGTGGGAAAGGGTACAAGAAGATCCAGCCGCCGTTTTTCATGAACAAGGACCAGATGAGCAAGACGGCGCAGCTGGACCAGTTCGATGAGGAACTGTACAAGGTGAGTGGCTGGGTGGTAGGTAGGTGGGTGCTGATGGGGCGGGGCAGGTGATTGGGTCGGACGAGGAGAAATACCTGATCGCGACGTCGGAACAGCCGATCTCGGCGTACCACTCGGACGAGTGGTTTGAGAGCCCCGAGACGCAGCTGCCGATCAAGTACGCGGGGTACTCGACGTGCTTCCGGAAGGAGGCGGGGTCGGCGGGGCGGGACATGTGGGGCATCTTCCGGGTGCACCAGTTTGAAAAGGTGGAGCAGTTTGTGATCACGGACCCAGAGTCGAGCTGGGAGATGTTGGAGACGATGGTGGGGAACAGCGAGGGGTTCTACCAGAGCCTGGGGCTGCGGTACCGGGTGGTGGGGATCGTGTCGGGGGCGCTGAACCTGGCGGCGGCGCAAAAGTATGACCTGGAGGCGTGGTTCCCGTTCCAGCGGGCGTACAAGGAGCTGGTGTCGGTGTCGAACTGCACGGACTATCGTGAGTGGCGTGGCGTGGCTGGGGCTGGGGCCGGGCTGACCTGTTGCAGAGGCGCGGAAGCTGGAGGTGCGGTGCGGGATCAAGAGCAAGGAGCAGACGAGGAAGGTGTATGTGCACATGCTGAACGGGACGCTGTGTGCGACGGAGCGGGCGCTGTGCTGCGTGGTGGAGAACTACCAGACGGAAGAGGTATGTTGCTGTGAATGGCATGGGCGCGTGCTGACGGCGTGCAGGGCGTGGTGATCCCCGAGGTGCTGCGGCCGTACATGGGGGGGCGGGAGTTTCTGCGGTTTGTCAAGGAGCTGCCGCGGGGCGTGCAGAAAAAGGTGGCGTAGGAGTTTGTTTACGTAGTGGCTGTGCTAGATACACGTCGCCAAATTTTGGATCTGCACATGTGAGATGCTGCCGCTGGCTGTCGAGGACAAGATCCACCGGCCGACGTGGACGCGGCCCATCACCGTCGCGCTCCCGTCGCGCCGCCTGCGCATCCTCGTGCCGAACATCCGGCCGCGCCGTGCGCCCAGACGCCCGCTGCTCGTCGCCGTCGCCTGCATCGCCCTCGTACTCACCTACGCCGCGCTGCGGCGCAGACCGCGCGAGGCCACGTGGGTGTCGCCGCCCGCCGCGGACCAGTCGACGCTCGTGTTCGGCCGGGCCGATCTGCAGCGCATCTGGCAGTGGGAGATTGCGAGCGGGCACTTTGCCAGCGCCCAGCCGAGTGAGTCGCGCGCGTGCCTGCTGCTGCTGCTGCTGCCCTGCTGACGTCGGCCCGCGCAGTCCCGCGCCAGATCGCACTCGCCCCGGCGCCGCACGCGGCCCGCCCACACCGCACGTACCTCGACATCCAGAGCGTCTACCCCAGCGTCGCGTACCCGCCCCGGCCCGTCCCCGGCAGCGCCGCCGACATGGACGCCGTCCTCAGCCACTGCAGCTTCTCTGCAGACAAGGTCCGTGCCGCTCTCCCAGTCCGTGCCGCTCTCCCCGCCCGTCCCCGCTCACTCGCCCCCCAGTACGTCCGCGACTGCCTCGACGTCCTGCGCGTCGCCGCCGGCCTCGACAACGGCCGCCGCACACGCCGCCGCCCCACCGACGACTCCCTCTACATCTACACCGACCCCAACGCCACCGCCCCCGTGCACGTGCCCGCCCCCGCCCACCACGACGACGCCCCCGCCCTCCTCCACAAGCCCAACGCCGCCCTCGAGCCCCCCCTCGCCCTCCCCCCCGTCCCCCCCGCCCCCGCCCCCTGCGACCCCGCCAACCCCCGCCTCTTCCACATCTTCTGGACCGGCCCCTTCACCGACAAGCCCTACCTCGCCCTCCTCTCCTTCCTCTACACCCAGAACACCGCCCTCCACCTCCCCCCCCCGCCCCAACCCGCCCTCGTGTGCCGCCCCCAGGTCTGGCTCTGGATCAACCCCGGCCCCGCCGCCGCCGTCCCCAACCCGTCCGCCCACCACGACATGTACGCCCAGCTCAGGTCCAGCCCCTGGGCGTCCCCCTTCCTCCATCCCCGCTTCGCCCATCTCATCAAGTTCAAGCTCTGGAACACTACCGAGCAGCTCGACGCCGTCCCCGAGATCGCCGACGAGTGGCGCACCTTCACGTCCCTCTTCAACTCAGGCGGTCACGTGATCACCGTCCCCCGCGCCACCGACCCCGCGTCCGCCTCCAACATCCCCGAACACGACATGCTCAACCGCACCGGCTCAAAGTCCTCGTCCTCCTACGACCGCCTCTCCGTCATCCTCTCCGACATGGCCCGCTTCATCCTCTGCCACCGCTTCGGCGGCATCTACCTCGACGCCGACACCATCTTCCTCCGCGACTGGGAGGACCTCTGGGGCTCGCCCGCCGCCTTTGCCTACCGCTGGTCCCGCCTCGACAAGTACAACACCGCCGTCCTCCGCATGCACCGCGCCAGCGCCCTCGGCTCCTTCCTCTTCCGCACCGCACTCAAGAACGGCCTCGACTTTCACCCCATGAGCATCAGCGCGTACATTGCCGACGCCTACCTCGAGCCCCTCCTTCTCCGCCTCCCCGATGCCCTCTTTGACCCAGCCTGGCTCAACACCGAGAACTACCAGCGCGACAGACCCCCCCAGCCGTATTTCACACAGTACGTCGGTCCCCCCTCCTCCCGACTTTCTTCTCCACCCAACTCATCGTCTGTAGATTCGCAGACTTTTTCGACACCCCCCCGCAGGACAGCGCGGCGCCCCAGGCCCTCGGCTTTGACGGTTTCTTCAAAGGAGCGTATTCGTACCACTTTCACAACTTTTGGTGCGTGTTCGCCGTGTGTTCGTGGCCGTGGCCGCTCGCTCACGTTGGCTTTTGGATAGGTGGAAACCGTTTGACCCTGCGCGCAACTGGCCCGACCTCGGCCCGCGCTTCCACGCAGGCGAGTCTGCCGCCCGCGCGGCGCTCAAGGCTGAGAAGCGGGGTTCTTCTTCTGCGCAGGATGAGCACGAGCACGAGGACGAGGACGAGGGAGCGGATAAACGCGATTTGGACTGGTCCACGGTGCTTAAGCGGACGTTTGAGGCGTATGTCAGGGGCGAGAGACCGAATATGTATGGTGAGTGGTTGGTTTGGTAGCAAGAGGGGCGAGAGATCGAATATGTGGTTGGTTTGAGGAGCGAGAGATCGAATATGTGGTTGGTTTGAGGAGCGAGAGATCGAATATGTGGTTGGTTTGAGGAGCGAGAGATCGAATATGTGGTTGGTTTGAGGAGCGAGAGATCGAATATGTGGTTGGTTTGAGGAGCGAGAGATCGAATATGTGGTTGGTTTGAGGAGCGAGAGATCGAATATGTGGTTGGTTTGAGGAGCGAGAGATCGAATATGTGGTTGGTTTGAGGAGCGAGAGATCGAATATGTGGTTGGTTTGAGGAGCGAGAGACTGATTATATATGACGAGTGGTTGGTTTGGTAGCAAGAGTTTTTTTTTTTTCTCGACATAACACCCCCCCCCCTGACATATAAGTATGTACGTACGTATACATACCGTTGTATATAATAGATTGTTGGAAGATGTTGTGGCGAGCGGTTTGAGACTTGGACTGCGTACGACCACTGAACTTTTTTAGTGCAATGCATGAGAATTCCAACCATTGCAAGGGATTATATGTGCACTCAGGTCAGCTCCTGCTGCATGCTGTGTGGCCTCATGAGGAATCATCAGCTGATCATACACACTGCTGCTTTGTCTATGCCCCCCTCAGACCACATGTAAACTCCATTAGGTCAAGGGTGAAGCTTTTGTGGGCATTCATATCCCAGGTCTTAAAATGCGTGTCAGAGCCAGGGATGTTCTTTACTTGGATGCTAAAGTACTAAATGTTAGAGTTCGAACTTGTACACCGAGTCTATACAGATAACAATATTAGTATTGATACCCTCAGTCTCGTATAAGTG
>JABCKS010000758.1:0-12536 GCA_018851325.1 Termitomyces sp. DKA19 | reverse complement strand
TCAAGTATGGTTTTAAGAGGAGGTAGGTCTTTCAATTTGCCTTGACTACACAAATTGATTCTTTCTCAGGCAATGATAGACATGTCCATGTCTATTCCATAAAGGCTCTCTTCCCCCTTCAAACCTTCTACAATAAGTTTTAGGGCAAAGTCACTGTTCTGACTTGTCTCACCAACACATAGTCCCACAGTTGGACCATCAAGAGTTTCGATTTCATGGCGTAAGCCCATTCCGTGTACTTGCCATCGTCTTTCCTCCAGTACGTGTCCAGTCCAGGATGACGTAATTTTCCCAATGGGGTGGATGATGGGACTGCTCGAGTTATTGACCAGTCGCATTTCGGCGATCCTAGTAGCGGATCAGGGCATGGGTGGGGGTGGATCAGGAGTTTCTACTCGGCTTCCGCTCGTAGATGACATATCTGTAGTTCTGCAGACAAAGACAAAGGATTTTCGAGGGTACGCAATGCTTGCATAGATTAGATCAGGGGAAATCGGGCAGCAGGCCCGGCACAATAAATCTGCTTGCAGACTTTCAAGGTATAGGTTTCGTTTCAGTGCTCGAAGCAGCAACAACCCATAACCTGTTAGAAAATGAAACCTACAAGTAGCACAGAATGTTAATATCCTCAGTGTTTCTGTACAAACAACTCTTATTTGTGCGTACCTTTAAGTAGCACAGAATGTTAATATCTAAGTCTATCGTAAGTATAGTGTCCGAATCAGATATGATAGTGTATCAAGTTCACCCTCAGTGTTTCTGTACAAACGACTGAGGGTGCCCGTTGTTGGTACGTAGTATATATAGCTCTCTATGCCACTGCCCTTTGTCTGATGGCCATGTACATTGGCCCTGACTTCATTGTTTTCATTCGCCTGGTGGCCAATGCTCACGGTGCCTTTGTGCCTCTGTCCGCCAGATCGCAACAAATAGAGCTTACAAATCTCATGAAGTTAATAAGAGGTTGCTTGAGCCATGTACCAACCCATCTTGTTCCTTGTGCAGTCTTGCACTTGTTGAGCAGTCCTAACAATGTAGTATCATGAGTTGTTGTTCCCTAATCACAATTAGATGCTATGAAATTCCAGAGTAAGACCTCGGACTTGCCGTGCGCTGACATGGTCCATCCACAACGGTTTTTAACAACTTTCTTTCTTTGCTGGATTCTATTGGGTTGCAGATACCCCGATATCTTTAGTAAAACGCTGGAGAACTGAGTTGGACTTCTGCTGGTGGAAGTTGGGAAGCTGAGAGGCGGACGTAGGGCTCTATAGTAGTAAATGTTTTCATCGACCCTAGTCGTGATCCTTTTCTTACAATAGTACATCGAGATAGTGACATCGGAAATAGTGCAAATGAAACCAAAACATGAATCAAGAGGAGAGTTTGCCCCTGATTGGAAACGACCGGCGCATCAAATGACCCTCCACTACAATCCATTCTACTCACTGACATACTGGCCGAACCCATCCGCCTCTGCTAGAAGCCGCACCAGCACTGCCATGGAGTACCTCAGGCTCCAGTCCAAGTCCGTCTAGGTTGGCGCACTGTCCATACCCAGCCCAAACAACGACAACGAGCTGCATGTACTATCCCCAAGGCCCTCGCCTCCACAACTGGCACAAATAGACTCAACTTTGATCGTGTCAAAAACCCCCCATTCTTCCCTGTTCTACACTGACAAATCGCGTACGATCTCTTCCCAATCTTGAATGATGAATCATGCCATACTAAACTATCACAGTGACCTACAATACCGTCAATACGCCCGTGCTGCTTTAGAGTTCTGCCAACTATATGCGCTCGATCCTCGTTCCGATCTGCACAGTGTTGTCTATCATTCTGGATCTTTAGGCACTCAAGAGCAGCATGCGGCCGGCTGATGTGTACATCGACGTCGATCAGGTGCGCGAGGGGAAGGCACAGGAGTGGCAGAAGGAGGATTGGGAAGGGAGCATGAGCCAACACCAGACACAGAACCCTCCCACGCCCGCCCGCAGCCCTCCATGCCCCGGCGCACATATACACCATCTACTCCTTCACCCTTTCCTCCCCTTCTGGTTCCTCTCCATAACCACTTCTCTCTTCCTTATGCCCTTGTCTCTCCCCTCCTCCCTCCTCAGAACAACCCGTCGCGCAGCTCTCTTATCCCTCCTCTCCAACTCGCAAGTACAAAGAACGAACTATATCCAATCTATCAAAGGACAAGGAACCTCGTAGTGTCATATTAACCGTTTAAGCATCGTGCACACCTAACGTCAAAGCTAAGCCCATATTTATCAAACTGTCCTACTTCACTACATGCATGTTCCATAAGTGTGTCGGCAAAAGGGATGATACGATGGCTATCGGCTCTTTCCGGTGTGAAAAGATATTTTTTGTCATCTTCGCACGAACAGATAAAAATATGAATTGAACCTGGTAAAGCATACCCATAGTCCAACGCTACCGCCTGGAATATAGCATGCATGACTAGTGAACGTATCGGCCGTAGCTACTAACGATCAAAATGGTTTCAAGACACTGTCGAGCGTGCGCAAAACTGGTAACGCTGTTTTTGTCTATGTTCGGAGCGACACAACGACGTTTATGTTTCACCTGTATGAGCAGCCATGATTGTGATTAGGTTTTTATCGACAAATCCCCTATGATACACGTGATCGAGCGCCAAATACAAGTGTATTTATAAATAAGATTTAGTCCCAGGCCTGTCTCAGCTCTTTTGTTCTTCCGCACTTGCTCCCGAAACCGATGAGTAGCGATATTGAGTGGCAAAGCATAAAATCCTCGCCACAAGCTATTCCGAAGTTGTTCCTGATATGTTTCATCCAGCTTGCAATTGAAGTACTTAGGGTACATTCGATCTGTGCTTTGGAACCCTGATCCATTGTATGAAATTGATCATCATCTCGATTCTAAGTTTCTATATTAGCTTGTGATCGAGATACGAAGAGTCCCTTTGACTTTCAATCTGTGCTCTCGATTGCGGGTTTCTATATCATCCTATTCGGGCGTCTACTCTCGTCGTCCTCACCGGAGTATGACCATCCGAAAGAGGATAGCGATCTACACACCATTTAAAAGGGCATCGTGCGGTTATAAATAAGGGATTGCGTGCTTGCTGTTCTCTAGCCCACTTACATCATAATGTCGCTCTCTACGTCTCCCAGGTCTCACCGGTTCCGCCAACAATCGTCTTCGCTACGTATAGGGAGCACTACTGAGGAACACGAGCCTGAGAATGAACATGTCCCGGGCTCGAAGCTCACTACCAGCCTTGTGCTTGATGTCCAATCGGATTCAGGACCACGCTTGAACCTAAGCCCGAGCCTCCATCGCACTTTGAAACCCCTCCCTTCAATCCTCAAACGCAAAGCTCAGACGACGGGAGAACAGGAGAATATCAACAAGAATTATGCAAATCGGTATGTTTCATAGTATTATATCGGTTCTGCTGACTGAGCAAGCAGTAGGTTCGAGATATCTGTTGTTCAATATCGAACATCCTGCTGCGAGTCTGTAGTGTCTTTGGAATATATATCCGATGTACGTTCATGTCTATCTCCGTAGGACTCTCCCTTTCCCATCGTCCATCTCATCTTGAATCTAACTGGACATCTATCTACAGTGGATTCACGAAACATTGTCTGACGTTTATCGCTGCCCATCATGTATGCTTCCCTGCATCATGAATGCCTTGTGTGCTACTCCCACCCCTGCCCAATCACAATCCCTCTTGTCCATTACTGTATCCCTTGGTCGCAGTTCCGAACGTGTGCTCTCCTTCGCCCACACCTTCTTCCAGCAGAAATGCGCAGCAATTCTGTCATCACCTCGTTCCACGTACCCAGAGACCGAGTTCTCGAGTGTCTTGTCATCATCGTTGTTTATGACTGATGTCAGGGAGACCTCGGTAAGGCTTCTGAGTATCACAGGATTGACGCTTGTGCTTCTTGCATTGTTGTCTCCATAACTTCTCACACACAACTTCGAACTCTTTTTTATTTGGATGCATCTTGCATCAGATCATCAATTATTTTCATTTTTTTATATTGTAATACTGATTTTCCTCTGTTGTATCCAACTCGTATGAATGTTCTCATAGCCTCTGCAATGTACCTGTACTTTGTGCTCCATGTGTACATACTAGTCTCGACCATCCAGCCTTCTTTCTCCCCGTCGATCTGGGCTTCTCTTCATATTAGTCATACGGTACCTTTTGTAGAATGGGCAACTTTATCGCTGGGAGTTTCAGATCTTGTCATTGAGAATCAATGTCCAAATTAATGTGCACCCTCCGAGCAAATACTATGCCATGATCGTGATAATCATCACGCTTGATTTCATATGGTAATATACGCAACTGCGGGTGCGTTTCGGATCTGTACAGTAGTCGCTCATGATGTGAGGGCGAAACTTACGAAGTGTGAAACTCCAGTTCGCTCTGGTGCTTTCTGTACTGCATCTAGTGAACCAGGCAGAATGATAAACCATCGAGCTCATGGCGATGAGATAATCAATTGGCTCTGTAATGGGTCAAAGAGCTCAGGATTCTGGCGGGCATTTTCTTTGACTGACAAGAACGGATGGTAAGAGACGTATTGTCATTGTTGATTCAGAGTGATCACGAACCATGGGAATACGGAACTCTTGGACTAAACCTGGTATCGGCATGTAGTGGAACATCCATACCACACGTATAGGCTGTCCTCATCTTTAGGTGAAACCCAGAATCGAAGTTATGGAGGTCTCAACTATACAGAATGGACCAAGGAGAGGAAACGCGACTCCTCAAATGCCAATTTAGAAGTCCTCACAGACTGGCTCATTGTCCAGGTATGTAGTCAATCCTAATGCAAGAAGCATAAGTCAATTAGAAGATCAACAATACGCTGCGAGGGATCGGTAAGGAGGCACCCACGGCAGCCACATGCATATGTACGATGGACATAGGAATCCACACTAAAAGAGACAAAGCTCATGCTTTCTGTTTTACTACCCTACAAAGGGGAGTCTGACAAGTATGAAAAGGCATTGCGCCTCGGAGGAAAACAAGAAACGAGAGGATGAGAGACAGACAGAAAACGAGAAGATTGTATAAGCATTTCGTTAAGCCACGATGATCACTCTTAATCAACCCCTGATTACTGTATAGGGTAACTTGAAGTATTCCTCCTTATCCGTTATCTTGGCAAGACGTAAGATGCACTCGCGCTCTTTGGTGCCCTCACTCGTGCTCGATGCTTCTGGCCTCGTCGTTTTCGTTGTTCCCATTCTTTCATCCGTCTTGAGTCTTTCTTTTCAACTCTTTACAAACCTCCAAGGCCCTCGACGCGTTCTCGCAACTTTTCATCGATGCATGTCGTCAGACAGAAGCAGAATCATGCACATATCGACCGTGTCCACGTTTCGTTCGAGGCTCGTGTACCTGCCCTCATGACGATTCCCATACCTATGCCCTCAATACCTCTACTCGGTCCTTTACTCGCCCCATTCATTGTAGGAATGCATAATGACAGCCCGGTTACTTTGCCATTCGCACCCACACCTACCACCACGCAGGCACAGGGAACGACCCTCACCCCCGTTCCAACAGATACCCCAGCATCGGTGCCAACGCCGAAGCCAGCGCCAGCGCCAACGACAACGCCGATGCCAACGCCATCTGTGACCGACAATGATGGAAAAAACTCCGGGGATAATGGCAGATCAAACGACAGAATCTTCTCAACTTCCCGTTCTATCGATAAGAATACAAGTCTTCCCAACATTGGAGGTTCTACAAGTGTCGGACACAAAATTAGCACAGGATATTTGCCCCATCCGACTGACGCAGCTGGCAATGTCTCTACTGGTGTCAACAAATTAGCAAATGGTACCAGCGGCGATGGTGTGCCAAGTTCATCTCTTGCCAATGACAGCAGCCTCCATGGATCTCTTGCGAGTGCTGCTGCTGATGTGAATCCAGCTAGCGGAGCTAAGAGTTCAGGAAGCGGCTCCATGATCGGCGGCAATACCGACACGGGCGCCTACGAAGCTGCAACTTCCTCTATGCAAGATTTCCCAGATTCTACCGCCTTACTTGACCCAAATGGTGCGGCCAACACGGGGGAATCTGGATATAATGACGTTAGACATGGACTACCCCGTGGTGCCATCGCGGGTATGGTGATCATGACTGCGTTCGGCCTTCTGACTTTGATAGTCGTCTTCTTACGCGGACGGTACCGCCAACGTCGTTCAGAGCGAAGGGATCAGTGGTGGAATCGGTCCGGAACGCGACTTAGTGCGCAGAGCAATTTCACAGCTATTGCGAGTCGATCGGATCGCAGCTTCGAGACCACCATTGACCATGCGCAGACTCTGAGATTGAATGCCTCCTTTAACGATGTCCCTTCTCTTCCACCCATGGCTGAAACTCGTGGCAGTGACAGCATACAACTCTTCAACCAGGCCATGCCAGATTCCCCAATGCTCATCACGTTCGATAACTCACAACCTCCCACGCCAAATGATCGAACTCCAAGTGACAGTAGTGAGTCGCATTATCTTGTCGTACCTAGTAGTCTTAATGGTCACCGGGAAACGTCCTCACCTGTATCCGTACGACCGTTCTCACCCTCGGAATCATTCTCATTCCCTATGCCTCCTAGATTTCGATCGGGAGACAGGGGTTCAAGTCGACCGATGAATAACGCTACAATGTACAATGCCCCTCGTCCTTCTATCGGTGGAACCGCGGTTGCTCCTGCCTTCCTCTCCAACTCCTTCGCCAACCCTTCCAATCCCTTGTCTGACCCCGTATATCCTACTGCTGAATTTGCAGAAGTTGAATCCATAAAACGCCCATTTAAAGGCACGCGTCACGATGAGCTTACGGTAACTATTACAGACAGCGTCAGAGTCTTGCGTCTCTTCGACGATGGTTGGGCTCTCGTGGAGAAGCTTCCAGCCTTCGAAGATATCCTCGCAAACGAGGGGAAAAACACACGTGGTACTCAAGGTTTAATCCCCATTGATTGTTTCCGCTCAGCGGGTCAAGATCTATCAACTTTCTTCTCTGAGAAACGAGTTTCTACTGCCCTTTATCAGGGACAGACCAATTCTACCCACGTCGTAATGGCAAAGTGAGGTAAGTTCTGCCCTTTGGACGGCTATCACGTGCTTTCTTAATTGACAGACAAGTTGCCCCTAACTATCTACTTAGATGACCTTTCACGTTCACGGAATTTTTCCATTACCCCTTCGATGCCAAAGCGGGTGACTTGTGATATATACCCCCATATCCCAAATTCTCTCGCTTCCTTGTTTTACGAATGATGGACATTCTGGTTCAGCTGCCCTCCTTACTCTACTGTAGCACGTATTCTAGTGCTCCATTCTGTGAAACTCTTTTCTTAAGGACTTGGAAAATTATGTTACATTTGGAAATACTTCACAAACATGTTGCTGATGATGACCTGGCGCAGCTGCATGCTGGTATAGTGTCCAATCTGGTGCCTCCCAGAACAAGGTCTTGCTCGCTATGGTCAATTGGGTAGAGGGTGACATTACTCCAGATGTGGTCATTAGGACGAACGCTTATGGCCAGGCAAGAACCCATTGCCGCTATCTACAGGAGATCGTATTTCATAATTCCATGTTGATTTGCTATTTACGAAGCCTCACTCTGCTACTGATTCATGCCGTTGAGGTTGTCGCTAATAGATATAATGGTATGCGAATTCCATTGGACGTCATACAAAGAAATGTTTCCAGGGAGCTCGTTTCTTCATAATCAAAGCTACATGAAGTCGCACTTTAGTTATGTATGATGAATGAGTTCAGCTGGATTTGGCTCGCGTTTAGAAATTGATTTTGGGCGCCATCCAGGTCATGAAAAGAGATCACCGGTCATGAATTACGAACCACTTGCATTGACTCAAATGAATCGACCGATACAGGTGTGACGAAACATAAAAGGAGACTATATGAGATTACCTACCGACGTTAATCAATGTACAAGTTTGGTGGACACAGGACAATATGAAAATACCTACTGATATAAAATAATGTACAAGTTTGTTGTATAACAGGAAACAATGAGAAATACCTACCGATACAATCATGATGTAAAAGGAAACAAGACGAAACTACCTACCAATATGAACTCATGTCTAAGTCCACTGCACAAATACTACTTTCTCTTTTGCATCTTCCTAGGTCGTTCTTCCTCTCCAATGTTTTCAGCATTTTCTGACGGATGACTGACCCTGAGGTGGATATCCCGAGTGCTACGACGTGACCAAGATCTTCCGCAATGACAGCAGAAGAATTTGATCGGGACATGAGAGCTCGTAAGGAAGTGGCGATTTAGAACTCTTTTGCTACTGAGTCCCTTCTGGCATCCCTGCCATTTGCAGAGCCATTTACCATCCGGCTCCTGAGTGAAACTATCTTGGTGGTACTTGAGATGGTCATGCACCTTGGACTGGTAGTCAACATCGTCCAGGCATTCCTCGCGGGTGATTTGCTCTGTGCAATTAGCCCATAAAAAGCTGAGCGTGCTTTTACAGAACACCCCGTGATCGACAGCCTCGTCTTCTGGACGTTCTCGCTTCATAGAGGTTGGAGAAGCATTCACATAGGATGAAGCGGTGAGTATACCGGTGGTTGCGCCGGTGGCCTGGGGCGAGACAGCTGGTTGGAAAGGTGGTACAGGGGCAAGAACAGGAGTGAACTAAAGGTGGGGGTTCCGGTTATTGAATACAAAGGGAGGCGGAAGGCCTCCCTGCGGATGAACGGTCCCAAGGTGCAGTGCTCTTGATGTGAAGGAGATTGCTCGAAAGCTTCCATAGAGACTTCCTGACTCTGGATGAGGTGACCAAGATTGACTCTCAAAGCGTTCGACAGGATGAGCGGAGAACACAGGGAGCAGAGTTTCTTCAGTGAAAGGATCACAAAGCGAGCTATCATTTGAGGTAACTGTTTCAAGAGATCCATACGTGTCATTTTGCTGCGGGAAGACCTCTTCATATGGTACAGAAAACCTTCAGCATTTCTTCAGATATAGAAACCCAATTTAGTTCAGAACGCTGTAGGTAGTAAGAAAGTGAGAGATGGTAAGTTACAAAGGAACACTTTGTACGCACTCTGGCCCATCGAAGTCATCATGACTCGAAAGAGTCGATGCGTCCAAGTCGCTGTACATATTGCGATCGAATTCAAGCCAAGTGATTTCTGGTTCTCCGGACATTCAGAGATTTGGAAGGTGAAAACAGAAAGCAGATATCCACATTATATATGTATTTCTTATTGATCGTCAGTCTTGTACACTATAGGAAATACCGATCTGGGAAGCATTGTTAGTATGAACGGAGATATTTGTGTACAAAAAGGGATAGAGGGCGGCCAGAGAAGTCAGGGTCTTTTTTGATTTACGAATCCCGCGGCTGCACTCCATATCCTCTGAATATACCGGTCGGAAATCGGTGTCTTTCTACTGTCACGCCTAAAGAGAGGTCCTCCAGAACATGTTTGCTTCTACCACAACATCTGTTCACCCATCGGAAGACTTGACAACGAATTGAGGATGCATTTGAGAAATCAAAATTTGCATATAATCAATCGTATCAGAGACTTGGAGCTTGCGTAAAGAAATCACAGACTAGATGTTTGAAACAGACCAGATGGCTCAAATTCTACTGCGCAAATCTCTTCCATTGACAACCATCCGTCGGCGGTTAGAGCCTCTACCATCAATATGGACTACACCTTTCCGGAAGTTGGTGACTTGTACCTCTCGACTAGACAGAACAATGATTCAATGGCGAGGATCGGATGTTTCCGTGAACACGAGGTTTATGCCACCCACACGATACGGGCTGCGAGGTTGTTAATAATAACCCAAATATAGTCATACAGAACTTTGTGGTTGGACCTGTATCTGAAAATTTCCTGTGCAGAGGCCCATAACCCCGGACAAACACCCCATATTATCTTGCGCCTGGCCTTGATCGTGGTTCTCCAGAATTTGAAGCAGTGAAGCCCTCGGCTGATGTGATGGTAGGGTATACAAATGGATAGATTCTCGTATATTATCCACTGGCACCGCTGGATCCAAGTCTAGCTTCACTACTACGGTCACAACGCGTTATAAAGTCAATCCACCCTTCGTTCAAATCATAGGATGGCGGACCATTCGGTCGAAGTCGAGCCCGAGACGGTTCAAAAGTTCACGTCGAATCCGTTGCGTACTTGTCTTGGCGATCAATGACCAGTTTGTTTATTCCACGGACGACAAAGCGTCTACAAGCAGTGCATTACGCGTACGCAAATATATCACCAATCCATTGGAATACTGAACTAATCAAACACTTCCAACTGACTCATGGCCCGTCCTCTCTTCATGATCCTACCAGGGCTCTATATCCAGGATTCTTGGAGAATATCGTTCATACATGATACATCCTGCTTGTGATACAGTCCAAGTCAATACGCAATCTTTGGGATGAAAGGATGCTCTCTGATTGAGTAGAAATATAATATTTTCACGTTAATGACGTTGTCAGAAAACGAAAGGTGGCTCGAAGTTGGCATGGTATCTGAATCAATAAATCTTGTCCCATCGTAGAGGCTGCGCTGAGGTTCAATTTATGATTGCCACTACTTACTTATATGGACTGCACGGCTGATGTCCCTGAAACGGAACTGAGTTTTCAATTGCTTTCGTACCAGGCCCGGATAGGTGGTTGACATTGTACAAGGAGTGCCTGAGGACTTGGAGAATTGCTATCGGTTCGTTCCGGAGTAAAAGAAGGTTGAATCCCAGGTAAAGCACAACCATAGCCAATCGCTACTGCCTTGCATGACTAGGGAGCGCATGGGCCATAGCTGCTAACGATGAAAATGGTTTCAAGACACTATCAGGCATGCGCAAAGCTGGTAGCGCTGTTTGCGTCGATGTTCGAAGCAACGGAAGGACGGAGAGACACTTGTTTTTGCCTGTACGAGCAGCTATCTTCCCTTTACCAGACTCAACGGCGACACGTGATATGACCTCCTCAACAAGTGGACCTCGGAACCTCATGGCGCAAGCTTATACTGATACCTTTCATACTATGACTACACGAGCCCTGCCTTGCCAGCGCCCTATCCTTGTGCTAGCCAACTCCTGGGGTCCGCTAGTGGTGACAATCAATAGATATGTCTCAGTGTCGACCACAGATGGAGGAACAACTCTCATTACACGTACCCAGTGGTGACAATCAATAGATACTGTTGGAATTCACCGAAAACCTCAATATCAGAGTGGCCACCGATGGCCAATATGTTCCTTTCTTCATTGTGCTCGACCCTCTTTCTCTCCATTGTTTGAACCAATTACAATACAACCATTGTTATAGAATACATATATATACCATACGTAGACAACGACACCCTCAGTCAGTTACAACGAGACTGAGGGTGAGTCGCTTACTTACATGCAAAGTTGTAACCTATACTGACATGCGATAGCTTACACTTGTATAGGTATGACTAAAGAAATATATAGTCAGTTACAACGAGACTGAGGCTTACACTTGTATAGGATTCTAACAGGTTATGGTACCTTGCTGACACAACTCTTGGAATCCTGCACCTTTGTCTCTCCGCATATCACATAGGACCCTGAGTCCTGATTGATCATATTTTTTTCAACGCATCCCTATCTTATCTATATGCAACGACTTCACATCTATTTGTCCTAGAGGACCCCCAGAATCATCACACACACTATGGGACCTATCTCACCAATGGCTACTGATGCAGCCTACCCCCGCATCCACCCTGCAAAGCTCAATGCACACTGGCCCACCACCATTCCTCCATTTGACTGGACCACTGGCAAATTCATGAAATGGTCACACAAGCTCGAAATATTTCTCCAACAGAGTATACATCTTTGCCCCCAAGAACAAACCAGACTGCCTCATCACTGAGCCCAGTGCAAGCAAGGAACTGGTTGTCTATGCCAACTGGCTAGTGAACAATGACCTCATCATGGTCATTAGGGCAGCAGTATCAGATGCGGAACAGGAGGGATTAAAGACCAATGGTACAGTGAAAGAATGTTATGATGCTTTGAGAGCCTGAGCACAGAGCAAAGGACCTGTTCAACAAGTAGTGCTGATCCATGAGGCCCTCACTACATATGTGCCCACATCCAATCCCCTTGAAATGACTGCCCAGAAAATCTGTGAACTCATTGATAGAGCCTTTGCCATAGGGACCATTGATAAAGACCTCTTGAAGTGCATTGCATTACTCAACTCTATAAATAACAAGTCCTTTGAGTCAGTACAGACTCAAGTCTCACACAGTCTCTCTGACTCCACCAAGGACAAGCCTTACACATCCTCAGATATTTGCAAGCTTTTCCAAACCATTGACAGTCTCACTACACTATCAAAACCTCCCCAGGCTGAGGTTGCTACTGCCCTTGCTGCAAAGGATGTGAAGGGTAACCTACCTGGTCACAATCATGGACCAGGCCAGTACTGCTGTGAGATCTGTAG
>JABCKS010000756.1:0-12549 GCA_018851325.1 Termitomyces sp. DKA19 | reverse complement strand
TAGAGGAATCTGCACAGGAACAAATGAACACAGAGGCTATATAATGGGGCCTCTACAGTATTCCTGGATGGGTGGGAAGGGATTTTCATAGGTCCCTTTAAGTTGCAATATTGTGGAGTCCCTACTAGCAACCTTCCTTAAGTTGCTAATGGAACACCTCAGCTGCTAGAGAAAAAGCTGGCAAAATGGGCAGGATGCTATCTCCTGCCCTATATTCTTTGTATTATTTTAATTATTTATAAGACTCACTATGGTCTCATTTAATTTTCATTAATTAATCATTCAATGAGACCTGTAATGGTCTTATGAGGGGGGTATGTAATAGATTGTACACATTACAACACATAGTATAAAATTATTATTATTATATAAGTATTACTAATTATTCTTTATGTAATTAGTATATAAGTTGTGAGGTTACTTACATAGCCTCAAGTAGTCTTTTTTGCACAACCATAGCCAGAATCAATAGATAAGTTTTGACTTATGGTCTAGTGCATGAAAGGCTCAGTAACAGCATCACAGGAGAAGAGGTGGCATTGTAGTAGTAGTAATGATGGTTCTCTGCTCCTCCAGGCAGGAATGCATCTACAGCAGGTCCCCACCCTCCAGGAGGGCCCCCTCCTGGGGGTCCTCCCTCTGGGGGTGCTCCTCATCCTGGCCCAAGGAGTGGTCCCCTGGGTATCCATCCCAAGGGCCTGCCAGGGGGTCTGCCAGGGAGTCCGCCAGGGAGTCCAAAAGGATCCTCTGGTGGTCCAAAGGAGTCCCTGGATGGTCTGAATGGTTCTTCAAAGAGTCTGAAGTGGCCTCCCTGTTGTTCTAGGCCTGGGGAGAGGTTGGTTGATGCTGCAGATGCCAGTGCCAGCACTGGGGGAACAGGGGGAAAGGGGTGGAGGTGGGCAGGGGGTTTATGAAGGTTGAGATGTAGGGGGGTCCTACTGGGTCTGGGGGTTTTGGGGTAGCAGGGCATCTGTTGTGAGCCCCACACAGGGTTCCTCATCAACATAGCTGAGGATGTGTTTGGACCAAGTGTCCCTGCCATTTTCTGTGGCAGGCATGGCCAGGGGGGGATTCCAGTTCCATATATGGAAGGTCCTTACACCTGGGGCTGAGTTAGAGCAGAGTTGGGCCAAGAGTCCCACTGTTCTGGCTATAGGCTCATCAAACAGCCCACCAGAGGGGTTGAGGTTTCAGAGTAGGGCAGAGGCTGCATCCAGGTTGTCCTGATGTTGGCTTCCAGCATTTGGAGCCTTGGCAGGTTGGAGGGGCATCTGATTCATTTTTCATTGTAGGTGGAAGGAGTACATAGGGTTGGAGGGGTCCTCAAACCTTCCTGGCAATAGCAATACATGGATTTCCCTGACTAGGTTGTACAGCTTGTTCCACAAGGAGATGTCACTCCGGAGAAAGTTAAGAGCTCATGCTGATAGGTTCCCTTGCTCATAAAGCTCAAAAAACATCACCAGGTAGTCCACCCAGAGCTTGGCAGTGGCCTCTGAAGTGGGTTGCCCCAGTTTCTTGAAGAGACTCTGGGTCCATCGGGAAAAGTCTACTCATAGGAGTCAAAGTTCCTGTAGGATCAGACTACATTGCCTAAAGTAGTCCATCATGCACTCTCTCTGCCAAAGCAGGGGGTCCCCTCCCATCTGGGGCACATCTCCAAGTCCCATAGGTGTAGAAAGTGTAAGGACAGCCAGAGCTGCCATAGGCCTCCTTTGGGGAGGTGCTGGATATACAGTCAGGGCTAGAAGTGAGTAGCCCTTGGCCCTTGATGCATGCCCTGCTCTAGCAACAAATGGGCCAGTGCTGGCAGGTACTGGAGCATTCCACTCAATATTTAGAGCTCCTGGTGGGCCTCCTAGGTGTGGTTCTGCATAGAGGTCCTGTGCAGGGGGAGGTGCCAGGGAATGCCAGTTGGGGGCCAGGCCCTGACTTACTGAAGGTCCCAGCCCAAATCCATACATAGTTATTGGCTAGTACCAATGCAAGGGTTGGAAAGAGGGTGGTTGCTGGAAGGGGTTCTAGTTGTTTTGGGAGGTAACCAGGGGTTGCGCATAATAGGTGGGTGCAATTGGGTTGCCATAGGAGTCTATAGTGTAGACAGTGGTGGGCCAGTAGGGAGGGCCAGCATAGTGGGCCATTGAGTGTCCAATGAGTAGGGGGAGTCTTGATATTATGTCAGGTCCAAAGTACCTGAGAGCTTACCTCCAAGAGTGAGAACCTGCTAGTTGGCTAGTTGATGACTGGAAAGGGAATGTACAAATGTTCCAGGCTTGATCTGGGCACTAGGCAATGTCCCAGGGTTGCTAAGGCAAAGGTGGAGGTGGTTAAAGTCCATAGAGGTGTTCTGCAGACTAAGACAACTATGCCAGAAAATTGAAAGAGAAGAGAAGATAGATAGATTGAGTGGGAGTAGAAGCAGAGAGAGGTAAAGAAGTGAGAAGTAGACAAAAGTATGTAATATCAAGACTACTGACTGACTATGGGGTTCTGGAGTTATATACTCAAGGTCTCCTGGGAAAGTTGGGGTTGGAAGAGGGTCCTTGGGTGGGTGGTACTTTCCCAGAGCTTGGCTTCTGTCATAGTGGGGCCTGGATATGGTCTGAAGCAGGCCCTAAGGGCCAATTGTGGGGCAGGGTGTCTTGAGGCCAGGGCAGCCCCTAGAGATGCATTGGGACCTAGGAGAGTGCCTTGCCAGTGATCTGGTGATGCGTAAGGTGCATTCCAAGAGAGTAGCCAGGGTTGGAGCTTGGGAACATGCAGGCCAGTGATCCAATGCTGTATAGGTTGCAAGCAGAGTCTGGGTAGAGGGCAGGGACAATTGAGGGTCAGGCTGGGGTTTTCTGGGTAGGTGTTGGGGATGGTGGGGTCACTGGAGGGTGACTGGTAGGGTCCTGACAATACAACAATGATTACTATCCTCATGATAACAAGGAGGAGCATATGCTTGCTCTTATAGAATATCAGGAGGGTAGACATAACTGAATGTGATGCATTACTCTTTAGAAACCAGCTGGTAAGCTGCAGAGACTGCAGTATACTCCTTAGAAAAAGGAGTGCTTAGTGACCTATGTGGATGTCAATAGCCACCAGGTGTGGATGCTATGGCATTCTGGGAGTACTACTACAGGCATTACACCCCAGTTTGCTTATATAAATGCAATATGCATTCATGAGCTGGCAGAGCTATTGATGCTCCAATTAGGAATGGTATGGAGTTGTGCCATAGTGCAATTTGGTGTGGAGGTAAATATCAGAATGTCAGGATCATCAACAAAGGAGTACATGGACATAGTAAACTTTGATCACTATGATATGATCATTGGTACACTGTTTATGTGATGGAATAAGGTATCTCTCAACTTTGTAAATAACAGAGTGGTAGTCAATGGAGTCCCATTGAGGGCCAAGAGGATTGTCCTGGTGGACATGGATGGCCATCTATGATGGTATAGGGCTACAGAAAAGCATTGTAATGGTCATATTTGACTAAAAGGTCACAGGAACATGACAGTGGAGGACATTGATGAGAATGTGGCTCCAATGGCCAGTTTACCAGCAGATTTGCCAGTGATACTGATGTCTGAGGAAAAGTTCCAAGGAACTCTGGTGATGGGGGAAGAGCCAGACCAGCCAGTAGTGGCTAGCAGGAAGGCTGCTAGGAAGCCTGACAAGACTCACTTACCTGAGGATATTTGTAGAGAACAAGTAGAGTTGGAATCATTGGAGTGTCATCTGACTAGCTCCAGAGTGAAGGTGAAGAACCTCATAACAGACAAGGTCAAAAAGAGACAATAGAGTGCTGCAAGCATAGCAGAAACAAATGACAGTGTAAGATCATTTTGGGATCAGCCAGTGCCACCACTGGACATACAATGGGCTTACAATCCATGCATGCTGCCAGAGTGGAATGAGGTGGTAGCATCAATGGTGGTGCATACTTGGGCTGGGTTGTATCAAACCATGGGAGAGGTATATTGTCAGCCATATGACATTGAGATATCAGAGCCCTCAGAAGTGATGCTTGATGGTAAGTGGAAACTAAAAGTGAAAAGTGTACAGTGGTCAAGGAGCTCAATAGTGTCAGAGCCTTGTTTGAGGCTGAACACAAAAGACACTGGAGAAATGCACTTGCATGTGCTTTGAGAATGGTTCAAACCACCAGGTCAACCATGCCAGAAGCACATGGACAAAGGGAAAGTGAAGGCTCATGGCCTTTTAGACAATGACATTCCACAATTGTGCCAGCAATGGCAGCAGGAATTTGCAGATATTGTCAATGGAACAAAGGAGGAGCTTTTCTCATAAAAGGAAGTGAACCATGAGATTAATCTCATAGATGAGACCAAATAGTACAAGTACCACTTGCCTCACTGTCCATATAGGAGCAGCTTTGTGACAAGACAAATTGCTATATCAATGCCAAGTGGTGGGAGCCACAGCTGGCAGTGCAAGCAGCACCTCTGCTGTGTATTCCCAAGAAAGATGGGACACTTTGAACTGCTTTGGATGCACAACAGCACAACAACAATACCATTAAAGATATAATGCCACTTCAGGACCAGGAAGTGATTCACAAGGATGTCACAAAAGCAAAGTTTAAGTTGAAGATTGATCTGACAGATGCCTACAAATAAATATACATATGCATACAAGACATTCCAAAAACTGTATTTGCATCCTTGATGGGGATGTTTGTCAGTAATATTATGCAGATTGGCAACTGCAATGCAATGGCAACATTTCAGAGGTTAATGACCTCAATATTCTGAGATGTTATTGGAAAGTTTATGCATGTCTACTTAGACAATATTTTTATGTTTTCAGACTCTATTGAGGAGCATGAGCAACACTTACACATCATATTTGAATGGCTGCAGGGAGCAAGCTTGTATCTCAAATAGAAGAAGTGCCAATTGTATGCACAAAGTATTGATTGCTTAGGGCATGTTATAGATGTGCAGGGTATTCACTCAGATTTGGATAAACTCAATTGTATTTGAGAGTGGCAGACACTATGTAATTACAATGATATTTAACACTTTGTTGGACTAGTCAACTATATATGTACTTTCTTACCAGATGTGACTGCTTATACTGGTCCTCTCATGGCCATGACCCAGAACAGGTCCCCATTCCACTGGCAACCACTACACCAGTGGTGCTTCGAGATGATCAAGCAAATCTGTGCTAAGACACTGATTATTTCACAAATCAACCCACATCTTGAAGAGCCAATATGGCTCATTTGCAATATATTAAAGACAGGCACAAGGGCCATGTTTGGCCAAGGCAAGACCTGGCAAACCTGCATACCTGCAGGATTTATGTCACACAAGTTCATGACTGCACAACAGAACTATGCTGTACACAAGTTAGAAACACTCACCATTTTAGAAGCCCTCCTGAAATGGGCTCTATATTATTATGGATCACAAGGCTTTGTAGTTTTTCAAAACTCAGGTGCATTTGTCCCTGAGACAGCATTGCTGGATTGACTATATATCATGGTAGCAGTTTGACATAATATATGTCAAAGGAGAGTTGAATAAGGTTGAGGACTGCTTGTCACAATACTTCAAGAGTGATATTCATGAGGACATTCATGATGCCCATGACTTTGTCCAAGCAGATAAACAACTCAACCCTGAGGGCAAAGATTTGCCCTTGCATCAGATCCACAAAATAGCAGAACATCATATTGAGATTTGAGCCATGTAGGCTTGAGAATTGTGCCATAGCAACTAGCTTAAAGAACAAACAGAAGTGTGGGACCTTGAAGCTTGAGGTCTTGCAGATGCACAACTGGCTGCTGGGTGGCCAGGGATGGAAGCATCACCCAGTAAGGATGACTAGACAGTGGGACAGGTCCTAGAGGTGTCTGCTTCTAGTCATGAAGCAGTTGATCCAGGAGACATGCAACTCCACATGGGTATCCAACAAGGATACTTGAAAGATAACTTCTTTGTTGAGATACTTGGAAAGCCCAAGGAGTACCCACACTTTGTCATAGAGCAGAAGCTCATTTATATGGTGAATGCCAAAGGTGCAAAGGTGCTGTGCATATTGTGTGAGAGATTGTTGATCACAATAATACTGGAACAAGCCAATAACATTGTGGGGCACTTTGGGTACCAGAAAACATTCAAATACATGCATCAATCATATTGGTGGCCACAAATGGCCAAAGAAACAAGTCAATTCTGTGTGACATGCAGAGTATGTCAATAGTCAAAGACTTCAAACCAGGGACTGGCAGGGAAGCTGCATTCACTTCCTGTCCTAGTAAAACCTTGGGACTCTATTGATATGGACTTCATTGGTCCATTTCCTGAATTGTGCAGCTTCAACTATCTCTGGGTAATAATATGCCACATGACCAGTATGGTCCACCTGATACCAGTGAATACAACAATGAAGGCATTGGAACTGTCATGACTTTATCTCAAGAAGATACTATGTCTATACAGTCTACCTAGTTTGATTGTAAGTAATCAAGATTCTAAGTTCACTTCCAAATGGTAGAAGGAGCTGCACAAGCTGCTCAGAGCAAAGTTGCTCATGTCAACTCCTTTTCATCCACAAATGGATGGTCAGACAGAGCATGCAAATTAGAATGTTGTGTGAATATTCAGAGCATTTATGCATCCTGACCAGAAGGACTGGGTAGATCATATACTGCTGGTTGAATTTGCAATCAATGTGAGTGTGTTGGAGACTATGGAATATGCTCCCTTCAAACTGAACAGTGGCTACATGCCATCAATGATCAGAGAACTGCATACTGACAAAGTAATTCATTGTAGGGTCAAGAATTTTGCATAGAATGCACTGATGAATTTTTTATCAGTGCATGATGCAATTATCAAGGCACATGTCTTTCAGACATGCCATGCTAATAATTGTCAGAGTAAGGAGCTGGCAATTGACAAGGGCAGCTTGGTGTATTTATCCACCAAGAACTTGGCATTGCCTAAGAGATGGGCTAGTAAACTCTGCCTGAAATGGATGGGACTATATAGGGTCCTGAAAGCTGAGCCCAGCACATTGTACTATGTGCTTGAATTGCCAAGGGTGCTGCAGGTGTGGCACATTGTACCAAAGTTCCATGTGTCACTATTGCAACCATATATAGCAAGCAATAATGCACTGTTTCTCAACCAGGTGACACCTGAACCATATAATTTTGGTACAGCCAACAATCAGGAGTGGTTTGTTGATGATCTCATTGGTCATCATTGGACACAGTCAGGGCACCTTGAATTTGAGGTATGATGGAGCTTGGGAGATACTACATGGAAGCTCCTTGATGATTGTAAGTTGCTGGCAGTGATGGACAGATATCTGGAGTTGCAGAGTGTTAAATGCCCTAAGCAGCTCATGCAATGCACATGCAGTGCTGGAAGGCCATAATTTGGCTAAGGCCAAATGATGGATTGGCAGTGTGAGCTTGTGGCTATAGCAAATGCTGATGCTGCATGCTGTGTGGCTGGAAATTTGCATGTGTTTGTCTGACTTGTAGACTTTGGAGATTTTTCTTTCTCTGTTTTTCTGGTTTGACACATCACTGACATATGTCCTATAGAGTAGAAAGATGGCCTTTTGAGGCCCTGCTAAGCTTGGGCAAAGCTTGCAGAGCTCTGGAAGGGGGAGGTAACCTGTTCAAGGTCATGCCATTATGTTTGCATAGAAACAGGAGAATCAGCAATATGTGGCCATGGCCTATCCAGGCTGCAAGCAGCAATTACCTTATGAGATGCCCCTCTATTTGGGAATGGAGGTAGATGAGGAGGATGAGCACTATGAGCATCCAATGCAGGAGGTGTGCCATAAGCACTATTATTAGCCAGGGCTAAGCTGATGCCAGGCACTGGGACAGACATATGCATGCACTGTGGTGCCTGTAGTAAGATGAGAAGTTGTGCCCCAAGTGTAGCCCAAGGTGGGCACCGAGGTATTGCTATAGTGGTTGGAGACAGTGGAGTAGCTAGTGCCCCCCACAGCATTGTTTCTGCAAGATAGCCTTGCAATTATAGTGATGGAAGGATTGCTCAACCAGATTGAGCTCATGAAGAGACAGTGCATATCTGTGCTGGAGCAAATTGACTATGCTGTAAAGCACAAAGTTCCATAATATAAGAGAGAGAGTGTAGAGGCCAAATGGGCTAAGCTACAACTACTATGACTGGTGGATGCTAGATGGGCAATAGTGCCTAGAGCAGACTAACTGGTATTAGCAGTGGCTTTGACCACCTCAGTAAAGTCTGTGCAGCCTATAGCTGCACTGTCAGGTTCTACTGACCATAGGGGCACAGCTTGGCTGGGCAAATCCTTACTAGGCAGACTTGATGTCCTGCACTTATAATCCTGGCATCCCAAACAGGTCCAGACTTTGGATATGGATGGTGGCAAGCAGGCAGAAATAGATTAGTTCAGTCCAGAGGTGGTTGGGAAGGTCTAAGACAGGGTACTATATCCTGTTGGCAGGGAGCTGGAGTCAGGATGAGTGGGAGTAGGGAAGCTCAGGTATGACAGAAGCAGATTGAAGGGCAAATCAGAGGTCAATCAGTCATGGTGCAGTATCAGAATGGTTGTGAGACAAGTCTGGAGTTAGTGGTGAATGTTCAGGTCATAAAAGTACAAATGTGGACCATACAGCTGGCCAGAGTGAATCAAGAAGACAAGGGAAGTTAGACACATGAAAGATAAAGGAGGATAGGCAAGATGAGACAGAGATAAGACAAGACAGAGGTGGAAAAAGATAGATTCAAGGAAATGGGACTAGAAACAAAATAGAGACAAGACAAAGACTAATACAAACACAACCAGAGAATATTGATAATATCAAGACTACCTTTGGCAAGTACTACTCCACAACTTATATACTGACTATGGAAAATACTCTGAAGAAGGTGGGTTGGATAGAGAGGCTTGTTAGAAACATGCAGGTCTGGTAGGTGTTGGCTCTGATTAGCTGGCAGGCCATGGTAGGATGGAAGCATGATTTGTGTTGCAATTGTCAAGCCATTCCCAGAGAGGAGTGTTGGGCATGTACTGGGTCAGGGAAATGGGCAGAGATTGCTTGAGAGGCATCAGGGTTGGCCGGAAGGTTGTTGGAGATTGCTGGGAAGGTTGCTAGGGGTTGCCAGGAGGTCAGACAGGTTAAGGAGATGTTAGTGGGTTCTCCAGGAATAGGAAGATGTTAGAGAAAGGTCTGGAGGTTTGGGGATAGGTCATGACATGCACCAATGATCAAGCATGTCAGCAAAGCCTGTGCAGCCTTTAGCTGCATCTATAAAACCTGTAGTGAGTGGTCTGCAAGCTCCAGAGGCATCCCCAACCAAATCCTCAGTAGGCTAGTAGGATGAGGAGATGTTTGATATCCTGCAAATGTGAGAGGAGATGGAATTTTTGGAGGTGCCCACATCTGAGAGCACCTCTGAGGCAGAATTGGGGGATCCCTTGACCAGGGGACTGGTGACATCAGCCCATGCCATGGAGGTGTCAGAACTGCTAAAGCCTCACTAAGGGTATAAATTGCCCATTGATGCAATAAAGTTAGAAATTATAGGATTTCCAGCTGACATACTGGAGCAGGCAGAGGCCACCCAAATGCTCTTTATAAAGGCTGTGGTGTTCCTGGCCCCATCCCCTTAGTTTATAGTGGTTGCACTCACCACTGATCCATGTACACCTGCACAGTATGATGGGTTGGTAGCTATGTCTGCAGCTAACAAGGGGGAGCAGCAGGTGGTGCCTGCAATCAACAATGATAGTGACTATGGAGAGTCACTGTTGGCAGAGGAGGAGGCAAAGGAGGGCAAAATGCCCACACAGTGCTTCCAGCATGTACAGCAGAATAAGAAGCTTGCCAAGAAAAAGGCAAATAGAGCCAAGACTGTGGCAACCATTGTGCATAAGGCACAAAATAATTTTTCAGGTTGCATCCCTAATGGCTTGGGGGTTAAGGTGTGGGGACTGCTTGATATCAAGTGGTTCAACTTGTGCTTCCATGAAAGTCTTGGTCCCTGTTGTTATTATTCATACTTGACCAATTGCAGTCCTTGTCAGCCCCAATTTCAATTATATGGCAGTGTACAAGCACAGTTCAGGCCAGCCAGCCAAACTGCTGGATATGATGGTCTATAAGTTCATGTATTGGGGATTCCCCAGCACCCCATTCAAGCTTAAGCAGCTATTCAAGTATTATTCAAATCTGCATGTACCTCATTGTGACCATATTGTCACATGTGTCCTGCTGGTCAAACTCCAGGAGTTTACCCATTAATGTGACATGTCCCTGTACAATTGCACAATGAAACTGCTATGCTCAGATCCTGAATATGAGCACCTTATCAACCCTGTGCAAGGTCTGAAGAACCTGAAATTTGTTAAATGTCATCAGATCCTGCAGTGCTTCTTGCACATAAAAGACAATGGGTCATTAGTGCTACACATTATGTGCACTCCTGACCCAAATATGCCATTTGATCTCAAACAACTAGTGTGTTATACACTTATCTTTAGCAGACCAGGGTTGGAAAATACCTGGCAAGGCATTGTGGTCAAATTTGCATATTCCATCCATTGGCAGACCTTGTTTGGGTTTCCCCTCTGCCAAGTTCTTTGCACCAACAGCACAGGTAAGACATCTCTGGTTTGATAGCTAGCACTTGTTATAGTGTGTCCAGAACTGTATTGTGAGGTAATACTACAAACAGCCATTTGTGGCCCAGCAAGGGGCTCAACTTACAATCACCAAGTTTATGTACCTGACAATCAGGTGTGGAACTTCTCTGACAATAATGTGCTCTGCATCTTATTATACAACCATATCCCACCTGAGTGGGTGGACCATGTCTATACTTATTATGTGGTCTACTTGGAACAGCAGTTCCATTAGCCAACAATGTTGTTGAACCTCTTCTGAGAAGTGGACAATGAGTGCCTAGAGTGCCTTCAACTATATCCCACCTGAGTGGGTGGACCATATATATACTTATAGTGTGACCTACTTGGAACAGCAGTTCCATCAGCTAATAATGTTGTTGGACCTCTTCAGGGAAGTGGACAATGAGTGCCTAGAGTGCCTTCAACTATATGGAATGCCACCTGCAGTCCTCTAGTGAGACAGATGGAGAGAGATAAATAAGGAGGGACCACTACTGCCTCATATTCAAGCACAATAAAGGGAGTGCTGCTGGAGTGTTCTCTAAGGCTAAGGGCCTCTATTATTATATTGGAATGGACCCAAATGTGGGTCAGCTATGGAAGCAAACACCAGCACACAGTACAATGCCCACTCTTGGAGCTGCAACTAACATTGCACTAACCAACTGTGTTATAGTAGATAGTACTGCTGCAGGGAGTCCAACAACCTCACTGACAACAGAGTTGGAGCCTCTTCCCTCTACAATTAACATTACACCTGGGGATGGTGCAAAGATGATGGAAGCAGGTGGAGTGTGAACAAGTGAGACCAAGGGCTGAAAAGCCCTAATTGCTGTACAGTGGCTCAAAAAACTGTCCTAATGTTTTATACCTTTTGAAAGATGACATTGGCATGAAAGATTAGAAGTGTCTAAAATTCTGGTTAAATGATGTAAAATACTATGGCATTGCAGCTACAAATTGCATCTTAGCCTATGTAATTTAAATCAAAACTGATGGAGTAATGGCAATTTTAAAATATTCACTCATTGGGACAGTTTTTTGAGCATCTCTAATTTTAGTATTTAGTACTTTGTATGTCCTCCATTTGCCTTGATAACTGCTTGAATCCTTCTAGGCATGCTTTCTATCAGTCTTTAGCATACTTCTGCTGGTATTCCATCCCACTCCTTTGCAACCCTCTCCCACAATTCATACACACCATGAAGTGTTTCATACTGCCTAAGCTGCTCCTTGAGATACTCCCAGAGGTGTTCAATAGGGTTAAGATCAGGGGATTGGGCTGACCACCAGAGAACATCAAAGTTGTTGTCTTCAAACCACTTGTCAGCCCTCTTGGAGTTGTGTTTGGAGTTATTGTCCTGTTGAAAGTAGCAGGCACCCTCCTCCATCTCCAATTTTTCAAAGTTCTCCTTTGCTCCATCCTCCAAAATTTCACAGTGCTGCTCTGCATTTATGATCTCCACCACCTCTACCAGCTTTTCTACCCTATTCCAATCCATACAGCCTCATACTATGTGATTATTCCCTCCTCCATATTTCACAGTAGGTGTAGTAGTTCAGTTTAAAATGCCTTCTCCTTTTAGCTTCTATACATACTGCTTTCCATCTGACCCAATCCTGTTAATCTTTGTCCCATCAGTCCACAACACTCTTTTCCAGTCCTCTACAGTTCAGTTTTGATGCTATTGAGCCCATTTAAGTTATAGTTACCTATGTCTAGCTTTAAGCATAGGAACTTTCCTCTTTATAGCAGACTGATACCCCTCCTCCTTCAGCATATTCTGGACAGTCTGAGGAGAGACAGGATTGGAAATGATGTTGTTGATAAAATTGGTGGCCTGAACAGCTGTATCAAGTCTTCCAGTTGAGATTTGT
>JABCKS010000755.1:0-12550 GCA_018851325.1 Termitomyces sp. DKA19 | reverse complement strand
GAGGTAAACATCCTTAAGGACATACAGCAGGGAAACTGGGAGGGCCTGCAGGAGGACATGGTGGCACAGGCAGCAATGGCCTTGCAAGCAAATTGAGGCAAGGGTATGAAGTCAGTGTGTACTGATGAGTGGGCTCTTGAGAATGGCCTTCTGACCTTTCATGGATACATCTATGTCCTCAATGTCCCAGAGCTATGGAGATATATAGTTGAGCAGCACCATGACTCCTGTATTGCTAGTCACTCAAGCTAGTGGAAGACTCTAGAGCTGGTATTATAAAACTACTGGTGGCCCCAGATGTCTCAATATATTAGCTCTTATACCAGCACCTACAACCTTTGCCTGCAAACTAAACCTCATTGCCAGCTTCCCATGGGACAACTCTACCCTCTTCTTACTCTTGCTGAATAATGGAGTATGGTATCTGTAGACTTCATTGTGGAGCTGTCAGATGTACATAGATATGATACAATCATGGTTGTGGTAGACCTCTATGGTAAGCAAGCACACTTCATCCCTACCCACATAATGTGCTCTGCCATAGAGGCTGCAATACTCTATCAGAAGAATGTGTGGAAGCTGCATGGCCTATCTAATGTCTATATTTCAGATTGTAGACCCCAGTTTGTTGTAGAGTTCACCTGGGAGCTCTATTGCCTGCTTGATGTGAAGTTGCATACATTTACAGTATATCATCTCCAGTTAGATAGTCAGACAGAATGGGTGAAATAAGAGCTTGAGCAGTACCTTCAGCTATTCTGTAATAAACAACAAGATGACTGGGATAAGTTGCTGCCTGATGCTGAGTTTCAGTACAACAACCATATCCATACCTTGATGCAGTTCTTTCCATTCTTCCTAGATACAGATTACCACCTATGTATAGGTTTTGAACTCCATGCATGGCCCTCTGAGAACAAATCAGTGAATAAGTTTGTGGATAAGATGAAGAGAGCACAGGAGGAGGCAAAGGCAGTGCTGGCCAAGGCAAAGGATGACATAGTACACTACTATGACTAAGGTCACATATCTGCACCCAAGTACTAGCCTGGTGACTAAGTCTACCTAGATACATCAGACATCACCACAATATGACTATCACAAAAGCTTTCCCACTGGCAGCTGGGACCATTTACAGTGGAATGACAGATGGGTTCTCTAGCCTACTGTCTGAAGCTATTAGTAAGTATGCATCAGCTTCACCCCATTTTCAATGTGGTAAAGTTGTCTTTAGCACCTGATGACCCAATCCCTGGCCATTATCCCAAACCACTGCCACCACCAGTCCTAGTCAATAACAAGAAGGAGTATGAAGTAGAGAAGATATTGGACAGCTACCTCTTTAGGTAGAAACTCCAGTTCAAGGTGAAGTGGAAGGGCTATGGTTTGGAGGATGTATTTTGGGAACTACAGGAGAATGTGTATGCACCTGGCCTAATTCAGGACTTTTATCAGCAACACCCCAATACACCAAGGGCTATTCAAGGAATCTACCCTGCCTCACCAGCCAATATTGCCATCCAGAATTTTTTCTATCCAGCATATTGAGACACTACACTCTAGAGGGGGGGTGATGTCAAGGGACTCCCTATTTCACCCCTTACATAGTCACAATTCTCTCCTTTTACTATTCTACCTAATTCCCCTTGCTAAGCCCTATCTATAGGTCAATCTTTTGGGTTAGAGTTAGCCTTTCTGTTATGCTGCACAGTTATTTCCCATACTTTTGAGGCCTCTGAAGCATTACACCTGGCATAGAAGATCTCCAGACTTGTTCTCTTTGGATCTCCCTCTGTCAGGTGATTAGTCAGGCTTATAGACATTGTACAGTACTGAATATACTTTGAATCTCCCTTTGCCAGCTGTGTGACTGAGCTATAGCCTCCAGAGGTTGCCCTTACAGTACCAGGATCTGGTATAGGCATAGGGGAGGAGGCTTTGGGTTCAGCCTCCTCTGGTGGATCTGGTTGCATGAGGGACTTGTCAGGTCCCTTCAGTGGAGTTGTATTCATCACCAAAAATAGTAGTGCCAGAATAATGTGAACAGCCACTGCTGGGCAATTGGCCAGGTATCTGAACCTGGCATCTTCACCATATCAAAGCTACTCTCAATCTGAAAGTAGCTGGAGGTCTTTGGCCTCTAAGAGTTAAATAAGAATACAGCAGCATTCTTAATCATCAAGGGTGGGCTTATACCACCCATTGTATTCAGGCAAGGTTCCTGGAGGTCTATAGAGCTCCAAGTATTGATGCCTCTCATTGTCAATGCTTATAAAGAGGTTAGTATGAAGACCACTCCTGGACCAGTGATAGTCTAGGTAGCATATGCCATAGATATACATGTGGTCTATCTACATATGTGGAATCCTGTTGGCAAGGAGGTAGTGAAGAACCTCTGTATTGCCAAGATTAGCAACTTGCCCAGGCTTGACATAGAGTCTGTATATTGAAAAGCTATAATTATTGATGGCCTAGAAGGGCATCATGTTTTTCCAATTGTAAGCTTCTACAGCCTCAGCATAGAGGCATAAGCAAGTAGCAACAAGAGCAAAAGCTCTCATATATGCAGTATAAGCATAGGCACTAGTGGGTGCCAGTGCACATGCTAGGACATAGCTGAAGACAATGCTTTAGCTGACTTATCCAGCAATGTCCATAGTAATCCCAGACACAAAGTTCTGGGATCTAGGATGACAGTGGTGCAGTAAATACTGTGCCTACTGATCTATCTTGAAGTGGTGTTTAATAGAGACCAAAGGTAGTTCTGCACTATGAGTTGAATTATCTAGTTAGCCCAACATGGCTGATGCTTGTAAAGGTAGAGGCACCAGTAGCTAGTGCCTATTGTTGTGTAGTAGGCAGTGCACAACATCAGCCATGTCTATTTTAAGGACTTGGTGCATAGACTGGTCCTGCCATATACTATATGTGAAATAGGGGATTCTATGGAACTTCTGGAGCAGGAGCACTATATAAATGTGCTTCTGTATCATCATTGAGGTACTATTCTCTTTAGTAACTTGTACGAGCAGACATACCTGCTCAGGGTTTATGGGCATCTCTTATGGGACCCATTGGTATAGTCTATAGTAAGACTGGGTGGAGTACACTATCTCAGCTAACTTATGAGTATGGGCAATCTTCACCTCTTTACCTATATATACTACATTAGTCATTAGTGACCAATAGAAGTTTGGGTACAAAATACCCCTAAAGTAATTTTGGCATTCCCAATGCCCATTGACAAAAGTAGTTTCCCAGCTGTCTGAAAGATGGCTAGGCACTATATCATTGAGCTGTTTGAAGTCCTGTTTGGACTTCTTAGCATCCTCAGCTAAGCATCAATCAACCTTAGTATTGTGTGATTGTTTTAGACAATGTGTTCAAATGTTGTCATCAGGTTCAATCTCCTGATACTCTCACAATGAGTCTATCTTATTGGACCCAGAGTTATTATCATTGTTACTCCATGGCTGTATGACAAAGAATTTCTTGTCACTCTCCTCATGGTGCACAATAAGTGGCAGCTGCTCAAGATACTTGCAAGGGAACATATAAATATAAGGTTCATCAACCTCAATATAGCTGGAGTGGGCTTGATTGGGTACATTCTAAGAGAAATGTACCTTGTGGTGGGCAATAGGCTTGTTGCCCTTTGACAAGCTCTCCTTCAACAATTGACTGGATGGTGCCACAGCACCACCCTTGGAAGGAAGCATAGGCTTTGACAAGCTTATGGATACAATGGGTACTGAGTTTGTAGACCCAGTCATAATTACTTTAGAGGGAGGAGGCTTGACATCTTTCTCCTTCAACTATGAGGGAGTGGATTCCCCCATCTCCACATCTTCTCCTGATGGACTGAGGTCCTCATAGGGCAATGCTAGTGCCCTATCTCTAGGGGTAGATTGAAGGTCCTGTCTATGGGCCTTCTATGGTAAGTCCCTGACTAGAGAAGCTACTCTTTTTCCTAGTCTCATTGTAGAGTAGTAGAGGTCCAATCAGGTCTTATCCCTTTGTCATCAAGCAATGTCAAGTTCATTTAGAACTTGGTTAAGTGCAATTTGCACTACAGGATTCTTAAAGACATCCATCTCAACATCCTCTGGTACTCTAGCATTGTGGAAGCACTGTAGTAGGTGAGCGAGTTGCTCAGCTGCCTCCACATTAGGCAAAGGCTTATGAGCCTTTGCTTTCTTCTTTTTCTTTGACTTGAAGATGTCACTTATATGCCCTGAGTACTCAGAGCTATAGAAGGGCACTAATGACTCACTTGCCATCAGTACTACTAAGGCAGTGTTGTCTACATCCATCTCATAGGGAGACACAGAGGCAAACTAATTATGGCTTATCCTAGGATTTGCCAAAGTAGCAAATACCTTAAGGACCTGTTGAAAAAGCCTGAGTTACTACAGGAACTTGTGGTAACACATATTAGCCAAACTCATATGACTATATAGACTGTATGGGTGCTAGCTATTTGCCAAAAAATGCATCTTAGTATGGTAGTAGTTATACCTATTGTGAGAAGTCCTCTATAAATCATGGGGGGGACAACATACATTTCCTATGCAAGCCCTAGTAGCCTGCAGTCCCTCTTTGAGCTGCTCCTCATCCTTGTTGAGCCATAGGGTGGCTCAAAGCTCCATATGCTGGCAGGGCTACATTGTGGCCCTGCTCTCCCCTTCTCTTCTCTCTTGAGCCACTAGTGTGGCTCAAATTTTTGTAGGAAGGCAGGCTAGAGCCCCTTTCCTGATTACTTGAGTTATGCTTTTTAGACAGAGTCTGGTGTGTCTGCTGTGCAGATGGTAGTACTCTGTGATGTTGAGGAAAAAAGAACTTTGTACAGGCAACCCTTTTAGTAGCCCCCATGTGGCTGACTAATACAGTGCCTACTGCCAGTATGCACTAGCATTAGTCATGAGCTGGCTGATATATCATCATGCCACAGGCTAGAAGTCCATGGCTTACTAATGTGATATGCTTCATTATGTTAATTGCTCAGGGCATTTTACCCCCTGGACCTCTAAATATTGGTCAAAGGCCTCTAAGTCCTTGCATACCTCTAGCAACTTCCAAGTCATATCTCTGAGACTCTATCAAACCTCAAATTCCAGGCCAGAACTGGTCCACTGATGACCTATGAGGTTATTGACAAACTATTCCTGGTTATCCAGAGTACCAAAGTTATATGGCTGTAGGGTCATATGATTTGGAAATCTTGCATTGTTGGTGGCCTTATAAGGCTGTAGCAGTGAGATGTGGAACTTAGGATGGAGCCTTTATATATGCAAGGCTCCCAGAAGTTCTAAGGTGTAATCAGAGATCTTGTTAAAGACCTTCAGGACCCAATAGGGCCCTACCCATTTAGGACAAAGCTTACAAGCTCATCCTTTGAGTAGGGTCAAATTCTTTGTCAAAAGGTATACTAATGTACCTTTCACAATATCAGGTCCAGCTTGGTGCCACCAGCTAGTAGTATGCATTTGAAAAATGCATGCCTCTATAATTGCATCATGTGCTATAGCCAGGTTCTGCAGCACTTGCAATACAAAGTTGCATATTCCCTTAGGAATAACAGAGTCAGACCTGATTTCCTTAATCATGGAGGGCAGGTAACTACCATTCAACTTGAATGGTGCATATTTCATTGACTCCGACACATTTGCATTGATTGCAAACTCAGTGAGGTTAATACATTTGACCCAATCACATTGGTCAGGTTGCATAACTATCCTAAGTATTTGTCCAACACTATAATTGGCTTGTTCTATCTGTCTATCTATTTGTGGATGGAAAGATGTTGACATTAGAAGCTTGGCTCCTAAGATCTTATATAGTTCATGCCACCATTTTAATGTGAACTTGAAATCATGGTTGCTGACAATAGAGCTAGGGAGGCCATGTAGCCTCACTATCTCTTGCAGGTAAATTCAGGACAGCTAAGATGCTGTCATAGTAGTATGTACTGGTACCAGGTATATCATACTGGTCATGCAACAGATGATTACCCATAAGTAATTGAAGCCTTTAGATTCTGGGAATGGACTAATAAAGTCCATTCTAATCAAATCTCAAGGCTTGGTGGGTATAGGCAGAAAATGGAGTTTCCCTGCAGGGCACTGATTGCTCCCTTTTACTCACTGGCATAACTCACAAGTCATGCAAAATGCAAGTGTATTGGCTACCATAGTTGGCCACCAATACTAATAGCAGATATATTCCATTGTTTGTTGAGCCCCAAAGTGGCCCAACATGCTATAAGCCTAGTCAAGAATCTGGGTTACCAATTTGTGGTCCTGAGGTATACATAATACCTCAATACCAACCAGATTCTTTATCCAGATCAAGTTGCTAGACACCCAAAAGGCCTTGGGGTCCTTTGAGTGTTCTAAGATCTTTGTAAAAAGGGTATCTTTATGGTACCCTTCACTGACCCTGTGATATAACAACATGTTGGTATAGTTGCAGGGCATATGAGCTGTGGGGGAGGCTTGTAAAGCCTCACCCAGTAGAATGTTGACATCCTGGCCTTATACAGAATGGCTAATACTATCTGCCCTGCCTACATCTAGTACTTGAGCCTCCTCATCTCGAGGCTTATGCCAATCCTGCAGAAGTCCTGGGTGGATCATCTTAAGATCCACACATGCCCATAACTGGTCCAAGTGCTGCTGCAGTTCAGATACCCATTAAGGGGACAAGTCTTCTTCCTTGGGGTCTATTCTTGCATCAGCACAGACAAAATTGTATATATGGTGTATGTCTTTAGATGTATCACTCTCATAGTAGTAAGACAAACAGTCTGCAACTTTATTTAATTCTCCTTTGACATATGTAATATCAAAGTTGAATTTGGACAAGTAGTCTATCCAGCACTATTGGCATGCTGATAGATTCTGTTGAGTTTTGAAGAATTCAAGCACCTTGTAATCTGTGATTACATAGATTTTATATCCTAGGAGCTTATCTTCCCATATGAGGAGAGCTTCTAGGATTACCAAGGTCTCAAGTTCATGCATGGTATAATTTTGCTGTGCATTAGTGAACTTTTTGGATATGAACCCAGCAGGCCTACAGGTCTGCTAAGTTAGTCCCTTGATTATACATGGCTCCAACACCTGTCTTTGAGGCATTGCACACTAGCCAAAGAGGATCCTCTTTATGAGGATCAATGGGCTGAATGATTGGCATTTCACTGCAGATATACTTAATCATATTGAAACACCTCTGGTGCAAGGGTTGCCAATAAAAGGGCAACCCATTCTGTGTCATTGCCATGAGGGGCCTAGTATATGCAGATATATCAGGCAAAAAATTGCTGATATAGTTTACCAGCCCTACAAAGCATTGGATATCATTGTAGATTCTAGGAATGTGCCATTCCTAGATCCTAGTCAATTTAGACTCATCAGGATGAATACTCTAATCATCTATAATGTGCCCTAAGCACTCTACACATTTAGCATAGAGTTTACACTTCTTCCACTTGAGATAGAGCTGGTTTTGGCATAGTTGTTCAAATACTATGCCAAGATGGCACTTGTGATCCTCAATGGAATCAGAGTAGACAAATATATCATCTAGATAAACATGCATCTATTTCCCTATGATGTTCCGGAAGATGGATGTCATTAGGCACTGGAATGTAGCTGGAGCATTATGGTCTCTAATCTGCATAATATGGCTATAATATGTTTCTGTAATAGTTATAAATGCAGTTTTGGATATGTTCAATAGATGTATCCATATCTGCTCATATGCATCAGTAAGGTTGATTTTTGACCTTACTCTTGTATAAGCTACATTTTTGCATATGACCTCCTGGTCAAGTAAGGGCATCACATCCTTAACCATATTGTCATTACACTGGCAAGCATCTAAAGCCATTCACAATGTTCCATTCTTCTTTGGAATACAGAGAAGGGGTGCAGCCCAATCAGCTGCACATGGCCCCCACCATTTTGCCTGCACATAGTGATTAATTTTCACTTTGAGCTGGTCCTGGAGGGATTATGGACACTGTGGCATAAAGTATGAGTACCTTTTTGATTTGTCAATGAGGTTAATCTCATGATTAACCTCTCTCCATGGAGGAAGCTCCTCTTTGGTGCTATTTACAATATTGTGGTACTATTCATACTACTGCTACTGTAGATGCAGGATATTATCTCACATTAACCTAGGCTCCACAACCTGGTCCTTCTCTCTACAATTCCAAGAAATCCATTGATCCTTGGTTCCTGTACAAATGGTATTACTATGTTCATACTTCTTTCATAGTGCCACCAGATGAATTTCATACTTGTTTGATACATTGAGTTGATTCTTTGACTCTTCTCCCAGCACAGGAGCCCAATAAAACTCTTATGGTTTTGAAATCTCCTCCAGGATAACATGCTAGAATACCTCTCTGAAAGTCCTCACCCTTTTGGGGGCTTCCTGTACACTCAGGTCTATCATGACCTGATTCCACTCCTGTAGTATATATAGGTCAAAGTTCCACTCCCTCATAGACTTGGGCACTGGCATGTCCCAAATCTTTCTACTAGTCTTAATCTTGACCAGTCAAGGTTGGGCACTAGCCAATACTAGTTGCTTCAAAGCTCTCTGAGCTTCTCTAGCTCTGCCCTCCTTCCTCCTTTCATGAGGAGTATCATTCTCCTCACTCACTTCCAGGGGTGCACCAGTCTATAGTAGTATAGTGCTTCCAGCCTATGTCTCCATTGACTCTATGCATTCCCCACTTAGGGAAGGCCCACTGCTAGCTATGCATCATGGACTCTTATCATCATGACACTTTTCTATAGTCTGGAAATGCCACAGGCATCCATTGGCCTCATCCAATCCTAGCCTTTGTGCTGGTATTACCACTCTATCAATGATCACTTGATCATTGTTAAAGTCCAATTGGACTTTATATTCCCTCATAAAAGGGGTGCCAATAATCATATTGTACTGGTCAAAGTTTGCAATGTCCATATAGATGTTACTGTACTCCATTGGCACTTTTATAGTCACTTATATACCATAGTTTACAATGGAATGACTACCAATCATTCCCAGCTGTAGAGTAATTGGAGTAGTCAATGTGGCCACTCAAATTCCAGTAACATGCATGAAAGACAGGGTAAGCCCTGATGTAGTACTCCTCAAATCCCAAAGTGTCCATGCCTGGTGACTGTTAACCTCTACCCAAGTTACCAGACACTTCTTATTTGTGACTGAGACCACTGGTCACTCTATGGCAGACTTGTCCACCAATAATTTTACCTTGCATATTTGCGCTTGGTTAGGATGATCTTCCTATAGATCATCCTTATGTCTATAATCAGTGAGGGTATAGATTTCCTCACTATCACTATCATGAGTATAGTACTCATTATCATATGTCTTGCATTTGACATATTTATCCTGAAGCAGGAACCCTGGTTCAGATACATCAGTCTCTTCACTAGATTCCTGGTCATAAATGCTATCTGAATCTGGTTCTTCCTCAGATGTTTTGGATGGTGCTACAGTATGTGCCACTTGTATATGCCCTTGTGGAGCTGCTTTATGTGGCTCCTAGCAGTCCCAAGCAAAGTGGCCCTTCTTGCCACAGTTGTAGCAAGTGGTTGGGATCATTGTATTCTAAGGGAGTTGATCAACAGTATTGGTTGCCCCCTTTAGCTCTGGCTCACCCACTATCTGTTGAGGTTTTGACAGTGCTCCTTGCCCTGGAGCACTATGCCTTAGGCCTTGGAGTGATGACTGAGTCACCTGAGGTCTTACTGGTATATAAGGTCCTCAAGGAACCTCTTGCCTTAGTAGCTGATCCTCACTATGCTTGTAGAGTACCATGACAGTATGTTCTGTACAATCTTTGCTGTGCTCTAAGTAGTGTGCAGCAGTCTTCTGACTGTTCTCATAGGCTCTAGCCTTGGAAACAAATTCCTTTATAGTATTCACTTCCAGAGCTAGTCCCCTATCATGTATGAGAGCAACAAGGATATTGGAGGGAATACCCTCCAAAAACTGCTCTTGAATTGTGAATTCATTGGAAAACACAGTCATATTCTGAGCCTGATCCAGCAGGACATCATAGAAGCCCTGCACACCCTCTTTAACTATATACCTAACTCTGCAGAATGTATCATGAGCATCCTGCATTGTAGATAGTTGGATAAAGCAGTTGTACAGACTAAGGACCATGTCCTTGAACATCCAGTGTGCCTGCACCCAATTTACATGTATAATGTGGCACAGATACTATTTGAGTGCTTCAGCACTCAAATAGTCTATAAGAGCAAGGATTTTTTTACATTCTCATTTCTCTCCACCTAGCTGAGCCATTGCATAATTTATGCATACACTCATAAGCTAGTCTTCAAGTTCACTGAACTTAGATGATCCCGTATAAGGATTAACAACCTTTAAAAATTCAGGTTGTTTACCTTTTACTCCTTCCAGCATTGCTACTCAAACAGCTTTTAGCTGTTTAATAGTTGCTTGCAGACAATCATATATTGTCTGTCTATGAAACTCATGCACTTCTTCTACTTCAGGAGTGGCAAATTACCCATGGTGCTGAGGAGGCATCTTAAACCTCCTTGGCTACCACAACTTTGTACCCTCTCAAGGGTATAACTGTCTAGTATGGCCAACATTAGCCATTTTTGAATCTACCACTATGCTTCCCAAGTATGTTGGTAGATTCACTGCAGCTGACACAGGTGGGAGAGATCCCCTCTGAGTCTCAGAAGCTCTGAGGTGGGCCTCACCTTCCTCCTGCCTCACTGTTGGAGGAAGTTCTGATTGAACTCCACTCACATTTTGAGTGTCAATGGGAATATTTCCCTAGAACCTGACACTTTGATCTTCTATAAAAGACTGACCATAGTCTTTCAAATCTCCCTGCTGGAACTTTTGTAGAACAACCTGGTTGTTCCATGTCAAGCCTCATCATTAGGTCATATCATGCCTTATTGAGGCATGATTAGGATCTGCTGTAAAGGCAGATCCTCCCTTAGTCAATGCAGCTTCATTAGGAACAATTGTTCCTAATGCCACTCTCCTCTGGCACTCTATTGCAGCCTGCCTGACCACATAATTCTGGGGAGTTTCCCCTGGCTGTTGAGGAGCTTAAAGCATTGAAAATGCTTTGTTGACCAGAGACAATAAAAATGGTTTGTCCTTCTTAGACAGAGAAGACAGCCAATCCAAAAATACTTAAGATTCTCAAAGCTGTTTCCTCTAGAGGTATTCTTTCACCTCTTATTCCAGGAAGTCAATATAGAGTTCAATAAACTCTTCAGGGGCCTTGGGAATAATATTATCCCCTAAACATTGCTGAATTGCAATATGTTTAGCCACTCTGGCAGCTAACCATTGTCTAGTGGAGGCTTTGGGAACCTCCATATGATTCCTCCAGAATGTAAGAACTCTCCAGTTGAGAACCTCATTCAGGCCCACTTCACAATCTGTATCTGAGGTATCAGATGCTTCCTTAGGGACTATCTCAATGTAGGCTGAGAACATTGTTCTCCTCCCTACATCTGATAATGGGCCAGCTTGCAATGGAGCTGACTTCTCTATATAGGGTTCCCTATGGGTATCCTGCACACCTGTCAAGGTGCACTGAGGTCATACAGTTCCAACTACAGAGCTCTCTTATAGCTCAGTCTGGCTCACCATACAATATACACTAGAAGAGACTGCTCCAGTCTCTCCACCTTGTATAGATTGTCAACCATCATCTGATGGTCAAATGGGTATAGCAGAAAAAAGGCCTTCTGGCATTCCTCCACCTCCTACACTTATGGCATGACATGACATGGCATCACTTCCTACTTCCTGTGGAGTGCTCTGAGACACTCCACTCACTGAGTTTCCAGGATCATGCCCAGAAACTCCTCTCTCTGTGGACATTGATATGTCTACACACTACTATAATGGAGTGAAACTGTTCTAGCACAATCACAGATAGTAAAGTTAGAACTCCTTTTGAGGAAATTTGGTCACTTGCCATAGCAGAGATAGTCAATGTAGGTTGACTTAAAAAAATGTAATGCTGTTACTGAGCCTTTCATGCACTAGACTGTAAGTCAGAACCTATCTATTGATTCTGGCTACAGTTGTGCAAAAAAGACTACTTAAGGTTACATAAGTAACCTTATGACTTATATAGTAATTACATAAGAAATAATTAGTATTAGCTATAGAATAATAATAATTTTATACTATATGCTGTAACATGCATGATCTGTTACACTGTTCCACCACCTCCTTGACCATTTTCACTGATGCTTCCATGATGTTCTCCAGTACCTCCCTGCATTCCTCCATTGCCTTCCCTACCACTTCCACTACCAACTGCTCCATTTCCCCTGCCACAACCTCCTCTATGCCAAATGCTTTGGCCCTCATCCCATCTCTAACCTCCTCCAGTGTGTCCATTCTTGTTGATAGCTGTAGCAGCATGTTTTTCATTGTCTCTATTTTCACCATGTCTCCTTTCCCATCAATAATCTTGTTCACTACAAGCTAGTCTTTGGTGCTGTCCACTGAG
>JABCKS010000754.1:0-12560 GCA_018851325.1 Termitomyces sp. DKA19 | reverse complement strand
TAATGGACTCACCTTGGCCCAGGCAAAGGTCTCTTCAATTGACCCAGTAGAAGCCTATATTGAATTGCTACTGCCTGGGGAGGAACCGGTAGTCTTAACAGTAGCTAAGGATTCACAGTCACTAAGGTCCATCATGATGCTGGTTGACAACCAAGAGGAGATAGAGTGTATTACGGATAGTGAGTCCCAGATTATCTCCATGTCAGCAGAAGTCGCTAATGATTTTGGCATATCTTATGATCCCGGTATCATTTTGAACATGCAAAGTGCTAATGGCACATTGGACAGATCACTAGGACTTGCTAGGAATGTACCCTGTACCATTAGTGATTTAACATTATACCTCCAGATTCATGTACTATAGTCCCCCACCTATGACATCCTCCTTGGTCAACCATTTGATGTCCTTACCAAAAGTGTGGTCAATACTCTTAGTAACATCAAGACCACCATTACAGTTACAAACCCCAATTCAGGTATGCAATGTATGATACCAACATTTCCATGTGGAAAATATAAAAGAAACAATTGCCAAAAGGTTTGCTATAAGACAGAACCATCCCAGTCCTTTCAGCATCAATCAGAATAGCAATGATGCTAATAACTTAGTGACAATAATAAGCTATGACCATTCAACTGGTCTAGCAACATGTATAGCTTCTTGTGATTTGGACAATAATATTTCACTTACAACATCTTGTATATATACAGACTCTACCTTGGCATACCTTTACACTACTGCTAGTGACATTTACTTTTTTTTGCTATCTCCCCATTCTTATTTTGTTTCTACTGATATATCTAACCCTTTTATTCTTGGACAGACTTTACCTCTTGATACTTGCATTATGGACCTTACCCCAAACTATGTTAACTTTCTATTCACTACCCAGTATATTGCTAACAATCTCACTAAAAAAAAAAGAGTGCAGATGAAAAAGAAATACAAACCTGTCACTATAAAAATCAAACCAGTTGCCAGCCATGTTAGCAAAGACTTCAGAATCGAGCAATAAATCCTTGGTAATCTACTAGTGACTATGCTATTTCTTAATCCAAACCCTCCTCCATTCATTCTGGGCCAGTAATTCACTAGTGACCAACAAGCAACATTTGTTAAAGACCACAACACTAGTTTTCTTACTAGCAACAAACTCAATGTCCTCGTTGATCTGGTCGCTAAGCAGAAAAAAGCTTTTGCTTGGGAGAACTCTGAACAAGGAAGTTTTTACTCTGACTTCTTTCCCCTATTAGGATATCAACAATCCTTCATATCCCATGGGTTCAGCATAATCACTCTATTCCCCCAGGACTTGAAAAAGAAGTATATGAGATCATCCATGACAAGATTAAGACTGGCGTTTATAAACCTTCAAACTCTGCTTACTGATCCTATTGGTTTTGTGTCCTCAAGAAGAGTGGTAAGTTCAGGATTGTGCATAGCCTAGAGCCACTAAATTATGTCACTATTCACCATTCTGGAGTACCCCCGTTCCCAGATTATGTAGCCAAATCTTTTGCTGGATGAATTTGTGGGGCAACACTAGACCTCTTTGTCAGCTATGACAAGTAATTAATCAACCCAGCTTCTTGAGACTTAATGATATTCCAGACCCCATTTGGCACTCTCCATTTAGTGACCTTACCAATGGGTTAGACCAATTCAATGCCAATCTTCCATGACAACATTGCCTTCATCCTGCAGCCCAAAATCCCCCATAACATACTTAGTTTTATCAATGACATTGGCATTAAGGGTCCCAAAGATTGGAAGCTGGTTAATGGTATTCCTGCTAAGCATCCCACTAACCCAAACATTTGCTTAGCTCTCTGGGAGTTCTTTGAACTTCTTAACTGAATTCTCCAGCAAATGAAGTACTATGGTGGAACATTCTCTGGTCATAAGCTTGTCCTATGTACTCCGATGTTTAAGATCTTGAGACACATTTGCACACCTAGTAGTCAAGTTCCAGATGAAAGTCACTTAGCCTTACTTGAGTGGTGGGGCCCTTGCTAGTCAACATCTGAAGTTAGAGCCTTTTTGGGGACAGTTAGCATTCTTAGGATTTTTGTTAAGAATTTCACTTATTACACTAATGACTTAGTAAAACTTATACAAATGGGTGTTTCCTTTGAGTTTGGTCCTGACCAAGTCAATGCCCAGCAAGACCTCATTAATGCTCTTAAAGATGCTAAGCCCCTAGTCCCTATTGATTATGAATCATCTGACCTTATCATCTTAGCAGTTGATACATCATACATTGCTATAGGTTACTACCTCTGCCAGTGTCATAGCAACAACTGCAAAAAATGTTGCTACAATTGCTTTGGGTCTATCATGCTTAATAATAGGGAATTACAATTCAGTTAGCCCAAACTCAAGCTCTATAGCCTTTACTGGGCTTTGTAGGCCTTACAAATATATCTCATAGGGGTTAGAAACCTCATCATTGAAGTCAATATTTGCTATATCAAGAGTATGCTTTAGAACTCTGATATTCAACCCTCTGCTAGCATGAACTGCTGGATCATAGTGATTTTGATGTTCCACTTTAAGCTGGTGCATGTTAAAGGTACCTTTCATGGCCCAGATGGACTTTCCCAATGACCACTACAGCCTAGTGACCCTCCTCTTGACAATAGTAACAACTCTATATATGAGGATTGGATTGACCAATTACATGGCTTCCTTTACTAAGTCCAGCTCTCCTTGCCCTTACTTTGTCACATTTCTTCAGTTTTGCATTTTATACCTCTAGTACTTGAATACCAGCCTTTAGCAACATTCATTAGCAACACTTCTGATGCAGCACCCTCACAATTAGCGACTACCAACAATTTCCATCTGTTCTGGGATGATGCCACTACCATATATAGCAATGTACCACATTCCACTAAGGCTATCACTAGCAATGCATGTATTGCTTTAGTCCAGAAGTGGCTTAGCAACTTAGTCAGACCAGACAACTTTAGCAACAATGCTTATGCCAGATTTATTTGCTATGCCACTATGTTCTTTATAGTGGATGGTAAGCTTTGGTGACAAAATAAGGATGGTGCCCACAAGTTGTTCATTCCTACCAATCATTGCTTATGAATTCTGCGAGCAATGCATAATGACTTGGGCTATAGAGGACTTTTTGCTACTTGCTCAGCTCTATTGGAATATTTTTGGTAGCCCCAAATTAGCACTGATATAGTATGGTATATTTGTACATGCCATATCTGCCAGATTCAGCAGATGACCAAAATACTCATTCCCCCAGTTGTTGCTACACTGGCACCTTTGTTCAGCAAGATATATATTGACACCATGTTTATGCCACCTTCCAATAAGTTCAAGTATATCATCCAAGGATGTTGTTTGCTAATACATTATCCTGAGTTCTATATGCTTGCTAGAGAGAATAGTGATACCATTACTAAGTGGTTATATGAGGATATTATTTGTTACTAGGGAGCTCTTAGTAAAATCATTACCAACAATGGCACTCCCATTCTGAAGGCTGTGGCTCACTTAGCAAAGAAGTATAACTTGCATTATATTAGAGTTTCTGGGTACAATAAGCATGCTAATAGCATAGTCAAGCAACCCCACTTTGATATTTGCCAAGCCCTCTTCAAGGTGGTGGACAGTGATCAATTCAGGTGGAGTACTGCATGTTATTCAGTCTTTTGGTCAAAATGTATCACAGTCCATAAATGAATGAGTTGTTCCTCTTATTATGCAGTTACTGGTACTCATCCCCTTCTTTCTGCTAACATTGTGGAAGTGACATATCTGCAACCACCTCCCAATTCCCTATTGTCATCTACTAATCTTACCTGGCAAGCAATTGATTTACAACATTGCCAAGAAGATCTTGAGCAACTTTATGACACTGTTCTTAGCACTTACCATTTAGCTGCTATTTGTTTTGAAGCAGAACATACCACTACCATTTGCGATTATGATTTTTGGACTAGTGACCTTGTCCTAATGAGGAATACCAGAATTGAAGTATCTCATAACAAAAAGATGAGGCCTCATTATTTAGGCTCTCTGGTAGTAATATCTCATAACTGAGGAGGTGCTTATATCCTTTGTGAATTAGATGGTTCAGTTTTACATTGACTGGTAGCTGTGTTTTGCTTAGTCCTATATTTTGCTAGAGAACATCTATTAGTGCCTAGTGATACTTTTGATATCAATACCTTCTGCTTATATGAACTCAAATAAACTGATCTAGTGGACAATAATAATGTTAACACTATCACTAACAAAACCAATAACTAAATAACCATTTACTAAGCCTTAGTAACCTTCATTTTTTTTTCAATTCTACTTATACGTTTGTTCTACAGTCAGAAAAACCATTGCTTATGATACAAAAACATTAAGTCTTTCATTCTATCTATTTTATATCATCTCTTATTTGATTTACCCCACAGACTTTGACTTCTTGATATTTTTTACTATAATACTGTACTTAGTGACTTTTTGCTAACAATTAGCACACCTTTGAGGTTTTCATGCTATGATGATTTACTGAGTATTTCCCCTTTCTGTTGCTAATGCCAAACAGTGACTGCTAGTGCATAATGATAAATCTGTCTTTGTCCTTTCTTCTTGATCTTAGACCCTATACAATTCTTTTTACCATCCCACTTAGTTTTACTTACCTTCCATTATTGCTTCTTAACTTTTGCCTAACTTTGTGTTCACTATGATATATTTTCAAGGGCCCCTTAAGGGGGCTAGTCTAGGTCAAGATACAAAAAATAGGGAACTCCTTAAGGAGGTTAGTCTACAACATGACAAGAAAATATTTTTTGGGAGTGGCAGTCACTAGGTGTTGAGGTCAAAGTTGTTACTAGGCACATCTCTCAGCTCCTCCTTCTCTTCTTCCCCAATGCCATTCTCTTTCTGCCAAACCAAGAAAGACTGGCAGTTGCAACAATAGCCCTTAAGGGTGACCAGGAACCACTTAGTAACAGTGTAGCAGGAGCATGTTTCCAGCAGGACAACCCTAGCCTTGTCCAAAGACTGTCGGAAGTGTTACTCCAGTCCAGCAGCTCTACTTTCAAAGCCCCATAGCAAGGAGGTAGGCATTAATGGTTCTGGTAGTGCCAGGTCTCTACCCAGCCACTTCAACTCATCATCACCCACCTCCCTCATAGGGGCAGATATACAAAGCACCTAGCAATATAGTTGTTAGTCAAATCATTAGCAATAAAAATAACTTATCGGCATTGGAATTGCCACTACCTCATCTTTGTCCTTAGCCTCAGCCTCCTCCTCCTCAACCACCTCAACCTTATCCCATTCTTCATTGTCTTCTTCAGCCACTTCCTCCTCAACCATTGTTGTGCCAGTACTCTCTTCAGGCCTCTTGGCCACTTCTTCTGTCTCAGCCACAGGGATAGCCACCTGCATGACTATATCTTCCTCCGATTCCACCACACTAGCAGTAGTTCATTGTTGCTTTGAATGGGACAAGGGTTCTTTATTACTACTATTGCTATCCTCACTCTCAACCACTCCCTGACTCTTCTGAGGTTGCTTGCCCTTAGTGACTGACTGCCCTTTCACTATCATCTCATTCTGCTCAATAGGCAGATGCAAGCTCAAATGCTTGATCTGGATCAGTTGCCCTGCAGCTGCTAACTCTCTCTGCCTCCTTATGAACTCCCAGGCTTGGCAAATGAGGGCAGCCTGAGTCATTATTGTAGCAATGAAATGTCCTCCATGACTCCTCAATGATCAACCATGGTATGAACAACCTTTTCTTGAGCTATTACAACAATAGTAAGGTTGGATGCCAGTAGGGTACCAGCAGCTTTTGGGATCATTTTCAGACCAGCAGTAATCACACTGGAAGTTAGCAATGTTCTAGCTAAAAACAAAAGAAGACTTGCCACTTCTTATTCTGCCCAAAAGGCTTGGTACTCTACTAGTGATACTGTTATTTTCTCCTTTGCCTTTGCTAAGCTGACTCCTGCTTCCATTCCACTATTCAACACAGTAGAAGCTTTTTGCCAACAAAGAAGTCCCACAAGCTCCTTGTTGGTAAAGGAGTTTTACACAGGTTCCTATGGACAAGTTAGCAAGAGTCACTAAGCACTAGCAAATAAGTAAACACTTACTTCAAATCCCTCCTCATTCTCTTTTGCTTTCCCTTTGCCTTTCCCCTTAAAAGTCTTGTGCTGCTTTGACAACATTGTCGACTCCTTAGCAATGCTGTCAATGACACATTTGGGAGTGGAGGGGCCAGCTACTCCAGAGTCACCAAGGCCTTCACTACAACTCACTCCCATCATTATTGTCAACTTGTGGGGTGGATACTGAAAGAAAAATTGGTTGTTAGGAGATAAGTTCTTGAAAAGCTAAAAATACCTAAGTGATGCCACTAGCTCAGGCAACACTGCTATCACTTACCATTATACTGGCCTCCAAGTCTTCAAGGAGGTAGTTGAGGGAAGGCACAGGGGGAGCTTAGTGAAAAATATTAGCAAAATTATCAATAACCACTAAAACCAAAGAAAAGTAAAATTTTACTCACAAAATGCTTGTCAAATTCATGCATTCAAGTCTCCCCTTTGTACTTCTTGTACAGGGTTTAGCACTCCTGATCCACTTCTGTCAACTCTGGCCAATTGAGTCCACTACTAGCAGTCTCAAACTAATGAAGCCATGTCTTGATAATGGTGGTAACTGTTCTACAAAAATTTGTCACTAACTGTTGGTGAGTAGCCACTAAGAGAGGTTGGACCTTCCTTAGGAAAATTTCAGCCATTGCACACTTGTCCATTGAATCAGCAATAAAAGAGGCCATGGTGATTGGTTGGAGATAAGATAGGGATAGTTAAGCAGAGGAGAAAGGAGGGGGATTGAATTGAAGTCCAGCCAGATATTAGTCTTTTATGGATATTTCCTTTTTCATATGCAGACCATTTAAGCAATCACGGAATTTGGTTGACTGAGGACAGTCAAGATTTTAGCATAGAGAAGGATGATAAGACCTATCTGTTGCTGAGTACAGTTGCCGACATATCTGACTATCTTATTAACACAGCACAAGACCTGGAGATCAGCATGAAATTTGCACAAGACCTTAGCAGCCACAGGAATTTTGGGATCATGAGCAACCATCATGTGGAGCCTAGACCATATATCTAGAACAACTTTGCCAGAAGCCCCCTTAGTGACACTTATTAGTGATAATCCCTAGCAACATAGGTAGTTCACTTTTAAAAGAAACATATCAGCATATGACTTCTTGGACCTTTCATTTTTATTAATTACTAACATACTTAAATGGCATCTATACTTCAGATACTGACATTTAGTATGCTCTTTATTTTTCATTCTGACACATAGTATGCACCTTTTGATATTGGATACTTATGTTTGGTTACCATCTTGACACCCAGTATGCATTTTGGCAGACACCGTTACCTGTAGTAACTGTCTTTCCTTTTGGGCTACATTACTTACAAACAGTATAAATACCCTCTGTACATACCTAGAAAAATAACAAAGAACTAGCTAGAGTAACCCCAAGTACTTGCCCTTCAGTATCTCAGAACTCCCTCTTGTTCATTCTTACTCTCATTAATGGCTTAACAACAAGCCTTAGCAAACTCATCATTGATTCAGCATGGTACCAAGTATGGGTGCCCTTCATGTATTTTATGTCTTAGTGACATTAGCAACTATGGCTAGCAACAAGTCTTGTATGTCCCCGATTTATTTTCCATTTGATTTACACTCTTATCCCCCATATCCTTCTTATCGCTAGGTTTTACCTTAGCAACACCTTCTTAGCAGTTGCTTGCCTAACAACATACTCTTAATTCCTTTCCCACTTAGTGACTACTGTTTACCTTACCGACATTGCCATCACCTACCACTTTACCTTCCATCCAATTCCTTTTTTTTGTACTTAGTGACTTTTACTAATGTTAGCAATTCTTTTTACTTACACTCTCTTTCACCCCACCTCTTATAGCTCTTGTTTTCTAGGACAATTACTGACTTGCCCCACCATTTCCTATTGCTAGCTACCCTATCTGGTTGCCAGTGCATTCTAGGTACTTCCTTTTGGTTTTCTGCATGGCAGCTAGGCAGCATAGGAGCATATCAGTGCATGCTAGGATGTAGCCAAATACAGCACCTCAGCTGACTCATCTAGTGATATCCATAGCAATCCCAAATACAAAGTTCTGGGATTCAGAATAACAGTAGTATAATAGATATTGCACCCACCTGTCTATCTCAAAGTGGTGCTCAATAGAGACTGGAGGTAGTTTCACACCACAAGTTGAATTATCTAGTTGGCCTAACATGGCTAATGCTTATGAAGGTAGAGGCACTGGTAGCCAGTGCCTATCATTGTACAGTAAGCAGTACATGACATCAGCTATATCTACTTCAAGAACTTGGCACATAGACTGGTTCTGCTACATACTGTGCATAAAATAGGAGATCCTATGGAACTTCTAAAGTAGGAGCACTGCATGAATGTGCTTCCATATGGTCATCAAGGTACCATTCTCCTTAGTAACTCATACAAGCAGACGTATCTGCTCAGGGTTCATGGGCATCCCTCATAGGACCCATTGATATAATTTATAGTATGACTGGGTGGAGTATACTATCCTAGCCAACTCATGAGTACAGGCAATCTTTGTCTCTTCACCCATATAGACTACATTGGTTGTTAGTAACCAATAGAAGTTAGAGTGCAAAATGCCCCTAAAGTCATTTTGGCATTCCCAATGCCATTGACAAAAGTATTTTCCCAGCCATCTGGAAGACAGCCAGGCACTGTATCATTGAGCCTTTCAAAGTCTTATTTGGACTTTTTGGTATCTTCAGCTAAGTATTGCTTGACCTTAGTATTGTGCAATTGTTTTAAACAATATGTTTGTATATCATCATCAGGCTCAATCTTCTGATATTCTCTTGATGGGTCCATCTCATCAGACCCAAAATCATTCTTCTCATTACCCCAGGGCTGAATGATGAAGAATTTCTCATCACTCTCCTCATAGTGCACAATAGATAGCAGCCACTCAGGGTACTTGTAAGGGAATGTGTAAATATAAGGTTCATCAATCTCAATATAGCCAGAGTGGGCTCAATTGGGTACATTCCAAGGAAAATGTACCTTGTGATGGGCAACAGGCTTGTTGCCCTTCAACAAGCCCTCCTTTGATGATTGACTGGATGGTGCCGCAGCACCACCCTTAGGAGGAGGCATAGGCTTTGACAAGCCTATGGGTATAATGGGTACTGGGTTTACAAACCCAGTCACAATTACTTTGGGAGGAGGAGACTTGACCTCCTTTCCCTTTGACTGCAAGGGAGTGGTTTCCTCCATTTCCACATCTTTTCCCAATGGACTAAGGTCCTCATAGGGCAATGCTGATGCCCTATTCCCAGGGGTAGATTGAAGGTCCTGTCTATGGGCCTTCCATAGTGAATCTCCAACTGGAGAAGCTACTCTCTTCCTCAGTCCCATTGCAGAGTAGTAAAGGTCCACTCAGGCCTTGTCCTTCTGATGTTGAGCAATGTTAAATTCATTTAGAACTTGATTGAATGCAATTTGCACTATAAGATTCTCAAGGATGTCTATTCCAATGTCCTCTGATACTCCAGTATTGTGGAGGTGCTGTAGTAGATAAGCAAGTTGCTCATCTGTCTCCACATTAGATAAAGGCTTGCAAGCCTTTGCTTTTCCCTTCTTCTTTGACCTGAGAGCATCACTTGTATACTCTGGGTACTCAGAGCTACAGGATGGCACTGATGACTCACTCACCATCAGTGCTGCTGAGGCGGTGTTGTCCACATCCATCTTATGAGGTGATACAGGAACAAACCAATTATGGCTCATTCTAGAGTTTGCTAATATAGCAGGTACTTGAGGACCTGCTGAAAAAGCCTAAGTTACCACAGGGACTTGTAGTAACACATATTGGCCAAATTCATGTGACCATACAGGCTGTATGGGCACTGGCTATTTGCCAAAAAATGCATCTTGGTATGACAGTAGTCATACCTGTTGAGAAGAGCCCTCCATGAACTGTGGAAAGGACGATGCACATCCTCTATACAAGCCCTAGTGGCCCACAGCTCCTCCTTGAGCTGCTCCTCATCCTCATTGAGCCACAGGGTGGCTCACAACTCCATATGCTGGCAGGGCCACATTATAGCCCTGCCCTCCTCTTCTCTCCCCTCTTGAGCCACTGGCATGGCTTGAATTTTTGTGGGGAGGCAGGCCAAAGCCCCCTCCTCAATTGCTTGGGTTATTCTTTTTTGACAGAGTCTAAAAGATGTCTACTGCACAGACAATAGTACTGTGAATATATCAACACACCACAGATTAGAAGTCCATAGCTTACTCACATGATGTGCTTTGTCACACTAATTGCTCATAGCATTTTACCCCCTAGACCTCCAAATACCTGTCAAGGGCCTCTAGGTTCTTGCATATCTCCAATGACTCCTAAATTGTATTCCTAAGGCTCCATTGAACCTCAAATTTCAACCCATACTGAGTCCACCAATAACCTATAAGGTCATTGATGAACCATTTCTGGTTATCAGGGGTGCCAAAGTCATATGGCTGTGGCATCATCTGATTTGAAAATCTCACATTATCAGTGGCCTTATAGGGCTGCAGCAGCAAAATATGGAACTAAGGATAGAGCCTTTGCATATACAAGGCTCCTGGAAGTTCTAAGGTATAATTGGAGGTCTTATCAAAGACCTCCAGGACCCAATAGGGCCCTACCCATTTGGGACAGAGCTTACAAGCTTGTCCTTTGGGTAGGGTCAAATTCTTCATCAAAAGGTACACTAATGTACCTTTTACAATATCGGGTCCATCCTGGCACCACCAGTTAGCAGTATGCATCTGAAAGATGTATGTCTCTATAATTCCATCATGCACTGTGGCCAGATTCTGCAGTGCTTGCAATGCAAAATTGCATATTCCCTTAGGAATAGTGGAGTCAGACCTGATTTCCTTTATCATAGAAGGCAGGTAGCCACCATTCAACTCAAATAGTGCATACTTTATCAACTCCAACATGCTCACATTGATTGCAAACTCAGTGAGGTCAATGCATTCAACCCAATTGCATTGATTAGATTGCATGACTGTCCTCAGTATTTGTCCAACACTATGGTTGGCTCGTTCCATCTGTCCATCTGTTTGTGGATGAAAAGATGTTAATATTAGGAGCTTGGCTCCTAAAATCTTATATAGTTCATGCCACCATTTCAATGTGAACTTGGAATCATAGTCACTGACAATAGAGCTAGGAAGACTATGTAGTCTCATTATCTCTCACAGATAAATCTAAGACAGCTGAGATGCTGTCATGGTAGTATGTACTGGTACCAGATGTACCATACTGGTCATATGACATATGATTACCCATAAGTAATTAAAGCCCTTAGATTCTGGGAATGAACCAATAAAGTCCATTCCAATCAAATTCCAAGGCTTGGTTAGTATAGGCAGAGAATAGAGTTTCCCTGCAGGGCACTGATTGCTTCCTTTTGCTCATTGGCATGACTCACACATTGTGCAAAATGCAAGTATATCAGCCACTATAGTTGGCCACCAATACCAACAGCAGATATATTCCATTGTTTATTGAGCTCCAAAGTGGCCCAACACACTATGAGCCTGGTCAAGAATCTGGGTTACCAATTTGCAGTCTCAGGGTATACATAATACCTTGGTACTAACTAGATTCTTTATCCAGATCAAATTGCCCAATACCTGAAAGGCCTTGTAGTCCTTTGGGTGTTCTAATATCTTTATAAAAAGGATATCTTTCTGGTACCTTTTACTGACCCTGCAACATAAGGACACATTGGTATAGTCGTGGGGCATATGAGCTTTAGAGGAGGCTTATAAAGCCTTACCCAGCAGAACATCAGCTGCCTGATCTTGAGTGGGAGGGCTAATACTATCTTTCCTTCCTGCATCCAGTAATTGAGCCTCTTCATCTTGAAGCTCACACCAATCTTGTAGGGGTGCTGGGTGGATCATCTTAAGATCCATACATGCCTGTAACTGATCTAACTGCTACTGAAGTTCAGACACCTGTTGAGGGGGCAAGTCATCTCCCTTGGGGTCTATTCTTGCATTAGCATAGACAAACTCGTATATATGGTGTATGTCTTTAGACATATCACTCTCATAGTAGCAAGACAAACAGTCTGCAACTTTATTTAATTCTTCTTTGATATATGTAATGTTAAAGTTGAACTTGGACAAGTAATCCATCCAGCACCATTGGTGCACTGATAAATTCTGTTGAGCTTTGAAAAACTCAAGTGCCTTGTGATCTGTAATCACATGGATTTTATATCCTAGGAGCTTATCCTCCCATTTGAGAAGAGCTTCTAGGATTGCTAAAGTCTCAAGTTCATGTATGGCATAATTTTGCTGCACATTAGTGAACTTTTTGGACATAAACCCAGCAGGCCTACAGGTCTGCCAAGTCAGTCCTTGACCATACATGGCTCCAATGCCTGTCTTTGAGGCATTGCACACCAG
>JABCKS010000753.1:0-12569 GCA_018851325.1 Termitomyces sp. DKA19 | reverse complement strand
TGCGACAGGGAGGGTGTGCAGAAAGTCTGCCTCACTCAGGAAGTTGTACATCCACAATGCCTGTTGTGCACCTTGTGTTAGTGCCATATACTCTGCTTCAGTAGTGCTCAGCATGACTGTTGCCTGTCTTTTCAAACTCCATGATACTGCTCCCCCTGACATCAAGAACACATATCCTGAGGTGGACCTCTATGTATTGAGGTCACCTGGGTAGTCTGCATCAATGTATCCTTGTGGTCAGTTTAACTCATCCTGGGCCCTCAAGTACATGAGCTTGAAGTCCAGAGTCCCCTTCACATACCCAAGCATGTGAACTAAGGCATTCCAGTGTGTGGGGCCCGAGCTGGTCTGGAATCTTGCAAGTAATCCTATGGCAAATGAGATGTCTGGGTGTGTGGCTACCTGAGCCCACATAAGTGAGCCAAGCAGCTTCCAGTATGGTTTGTTTGACATGAATAGTCAGTCAGCTTTGGTATGTGGTGCCATTGCTTCCATGAGCTGAATCCCAGTGGGTAGTGGTGTGGGGTGAGGATTGCAGTCTGTCATTTTGAAGCACTCAAGCACTTGGGTCAAGTAAGCTTGTTGGAATAGTGATACTGACCCTGTGTGCATATTGCATTCTATCACCATGCCAAGGATGAATGAGGGGGTTCCAAGGTCTTTGATGTTGTAGATATTTGCCAGTTCCTGCTTGGCCTTCTGGGCTTCTTTCAGGCTTGTCAATACTCCAAAAATGTCATTGGTGAAGGTGTTTGTGATGGTATATGCATCTCTGCTTGTCCTTGTCTGCATGCATGGGTCAGCCCAGGAAGTATGGAAACCTAACTGTTTGTATGCCCAATCAAGAGTCCAGAACCAGTCCCTGCCTCCTTGCATCAGGCCATACAGGGTTTTCAAAAGCTTTATTCTCTTCTCCTCTTCCCCTGGAAACCCTTGCAGTATATCCATGTATACTTTGAAGTTGGGGACACTGTTCAAGTAGGCCAATACAAAGTCAATTTGCCAAGTTTCCAGTCCAAAGTGCACAGCCATGGCAATTGTCATGTGGAGGGATTCAAGTCTGACCACTGCTGCATGGGTCTCATTGTAAGGACCTGCAAATACCATTTAGCCACCAGCCTTGCTTTCCTCCTCACAATCCAACTGTCTGCATTGTATTTATTTGTAAATACCCACCTACACCCTACAACATTCTTCCCTGCCAGCACCTCTGTGTCTGGAATAAGTGTCCAAACCTTCCATTCCTCCATCACCCTCAGCTCCTCTTGTATAGCTGGGGTCTACAGGTCGGAGCAGTGCATTGCCTCAGCATATGTTCTTAGTACATGAGACTCATTGTCCTCACCACCTGGGCTCAAAAGAGCCATGAATGTATATGCATTGTCTACAAGGTATGACCTGGGGGCCCCTGGGGGGGCTTGTGCCTGGAGTTGGGCAGATCATTGTGGAGGTTGTGGTGCTGTCATTTGTGGGGCAGTTTTGGCTGCCAGTGGCCCTGAAGACAAGTTATTGCTGGTAGTATTGGTAGAGGGATCTGTAGCAGAATCAGTGGCATTATTTGGTGCCTGGCAGTCATGGAGTGACACACTATCATAGATATGGGGAGGAATGGGTTGGCAAGGGGTGATGAGCCCTAGCTGGATACTTGTGTTAGTAGCTGGTGTGTTCATAGCTAATAGATCATCTGATTCTTCAATGACTGTGAGAACTCTATGTCCAGTTCCTTCATCAAAGATCACATCATGGGAAGTAACCACAGTCCTTGTAGCACAATTAAAAAGTCTGTATCCCTCAATGCCAGCATAGCCAACAAAAGTGTACTTCACCAAATGTGGATCCAGCTTAGACTTCACCACCTCCTCTGGCACCTTGGCATAGGCTGTGCAGCCAAAAGGGCACAGGTGGGCTACACTCTGCCTCCTTTCAGTCCATGTGCACTCTGGTATGGTGTTATGACACATTGAAGGCAATCAATTCCATGTGTATATTTGAGCCACAGCAGCCTTAGCCTACATGTCTTTTGGGAGCCCACTCTCAGTGAGCATACAATGCATGCCTTCAATGATAGTGCAGATTGACCATTCTGCAAATCCATTTTGAGCATGTGTATATGGTACCACTGGTTTGAGGATGATGCTATGCAGCATGCAGTAGTCTTGCCACCTTTTGTTTAGCCACTTGCACTCTGTATCTATATGCACTGTCTTCAGTTTGTGGCCTGTCAGACACTTAGACTCTGCATGATAGGATTTGAAGGCAGTAAGTGTGGTGACTGCATCTTTTTGAGTGAGAAGATATCCAGCAAGGTGAGATATGCTTCCATCAGCTGCAACCATCATGTATGATGCTCCCCCAATAGACAGTGTTGATGCAGGTCCCCATAAGTCCATGTACACACAGTTGTTTGGGTGCTCCTTAACTTCATGTTTACTATCATAAGGGCATACCATGTGCTTTCTATAGATGCAATTCTTGCATAACCCTTTTACTTCTGGGTCCCCTTTTATGGTTAGGCCATCTACCAGGCCCTTTTTCACAAGTTTCCTAATCATGTCCACTCCTGTATGTCTGAAAGAATGGTGCCACCCATCTAGGGTCAACCAGTGAGTAGATGGGTGCTGCTATTATTACTATTGGTATTGTGTGTGCATCCAGTGCATCTAGACAGTACATGCCACCACATCCCTTGCCAGTGAGTACCTCTTTGCCATTGGGGTCCCTAAAACTAGCCCTTCCTCTAGTAAAAACTACTGAGAACCTAGCCTTGTCAAACTTCCCAATAGAGATCAGGTTTGCTGAGAGGTTGGGGGTATGGAGGGCATCTCTGAAGGTAAGCTTGATGCATCCATGGTTTGTCCTGATGACCATTTTGACCATGCCTTGTGCATCTTTTGAAGCTGCCTACCCTTCCCTAAGGGAAGTAAATGCAGTGTAATCAGTAAAGGCTTGTCTGTTGACAAAACAGTGGTTGCTCATACCTAAGTCTGCAAATGTAGGGATGGTTTTGGGGCTGTGGATTTTGCATGCAGTGATGTCATGTAGCTGGGTCTGACCTTGGTCTTTTTGGGATATGATTATGGCCAGTGCATATGAGACCTGCAATTGTGTGTCTTCTAGAGACACATCTGCCAGATGCACTACAGGTGTGTTCTGTTGGGCTGTTTTTCCTGCTGCTATGGTTGCTATTACTTAGTCTCTGTTTTGGAAGCTAGGTGGAAACTGTCCCTCCTTGCCCCCTTCTCATCACTAACAGTTTTCAATAGTGTGTCCCATGTGCTTGCAGTTTATGTTTGTACACACCAATTTTGATCTTAGTGGTTTCACTGTCATCTGTAGGGCTGTTACAGATGGCACTACTGCTTTTTGCATTTTGAGGTGCTCCCAATGTACAGAGAGTCCTGCTATAAGGTCCACCAAAGTCTTTGTTGAGTACATACTTGCTACTACAATGTTCCAGGACTCCAGAAGCAACATCATCACTATGGACCAGAATGTGGCATCAGATATGGTAGTACCCTTCTCTGTGGCATCCTGCCATTTTGTATGTAGGTCAATGATATATGTGGGGAAGTCTGCTCCATTGGTGAATCTGGTGGACCAGAGTGCATTCCCTGCTCCCATTGCTGTAAGGTCAGATACCACTCCATATGCTTTGGTGAGTGATGCCTAAGCTTGTCCAGCTGTGCTGTCCATTTTAATGCCAAGACCCACAGGGTTTCTTCAGTTGTAGATGATGAAACCAAGGGTCTATGCATCATGTAGGTCCCATTCCTCCATGGATGGATTGTTAGATGTCTATGCTGTTGGTTCAGCAGGTTTTTCATCTGTTGGTGGCACTTTCACAGGCTCAGGTTTAAGGATCTCTTCTTCAAGATATCCTCTTGCTCTGCAGGCTTGTGCAGCAATCATCACACAGTTTTTGAAGTAAACAAAGTTAGTTCCATTGAACTGTAGTTCCTTGGGGAAAGTGGGTGGTTCATTGGACATGTTGTTTGACATGGTGTTTTAGCAGTGTGTGTTTGCAGTAGAAATTTTCTTTTTTTTTCTAGTATGAGTCATCCTTGATGTTTTTAATGTGACAATTTTGTTGCACTGGTTAGATGGCAAATAGGGCCCATAACATGTAGATACATAAGTAAATCCTCAGATGTCATAATGGTAGCAAGATGACTGTATTAATACCTGTAGATATGCCAGTAAATCTACAGGTAAGTTGGTAAAGATGGTAAGTAGAAACACACCCTCAGATGTCACAATGGTAGCAAAATGACTGAGGGTGTGTTTGTGTATTATTAGTATTTATATGAAAGAAAATAAGGTTCAGAAACAAAGAAGGATAAACATATGCTGTGGCAGTGGCAGTGGCATATATTGATAGAAGGGAAGTATCATAGTGAAAAGAAAAGAAAAGAATGGTGGTAGCATACATGTCCCTCATTTCAACAAGTAGTAGTAGTGATGATGAACCCTTGGCTTGGGCTAAGTGACAATAAACCATTGCTAGCCACAAGGAGCCAGAATTGGAGGACATCAAGATGCAACCAGTGACACTAGTAGCAGGAGCAGATTGTGGTAACAAGGGAGGTGGCTGGGGACAAGTCTGAAATGTTGGTAGTCAAGCTGGTAGAAGAGACCCTGCTAGCAATGACCACTGCAGACAAGATGGGCTTGGTGGCAGAAGGGCAACTGCTGAGGAGAAAACAGTGGCAGAGGAAGATAATGAAGAAGAATGGGGTGGTGTTGAGGTGATAAAGGAGGTGGACAATAAGGGAGATGATGAGGAAGAAGAGGGAACTATAGAGGAGACAGCTGGGGTATTGGTATGTGCTAAGTCTTCATTGTTGCTATGTAGTTTGCTAAACAATGCTGGTAGGTACTTTGAACCCTGGCTCCCTTCTGGCAGGTGGGCAACAATGAGGTGGCATGGCTGGGGGAAGACCTGGTCTTGCCAAAACCCTTAATGCCTGCCTCCTTACTAAGGGGGTATGAGGATTGAGTAGCCTCTATTAAACAAAGGTTTCAGCAACAGCTGAATATTGCTAGGGCAAATTTGCTGAAGGCCCAGTCCAAGTATGCAGTTACTAAGTGCTCCTTAGCAACATTAGTAGGGTATCAGGAGGACTGTCATGCTTTCTTGACCTGGCAGAAAGAGAATGGGATAGAGGAAGGGGAGGAGGAGGAGATAGGAGACATTCCAAGCAATAATGCTGACCTTAATGCCTAACAACCACCATCCTCTGTAAATATCTTTACTTTTTGTCATTTATATAGCAGACTAGCCCCCTTAAGGGGCTTCATAGTTTGGTCATTATAGCATAGACTGGCCCCTTTAAGGGGCTCTTGAAAATGTAATATAGCAGACTGGAATCAAGAGAAATTTAAGAAACTAAGAACATAAGAAATAAAAGATAAGTGAAATTGTATGAGGTCTAGAGTCAAGGAGAAAAGACAAAGACATGATAATTGCTATGCACTAGTGACAAAAGGGGAAACACTCAGTAGATCATCATAGCATGAAAAACCCCAAAGGCATGCTAGTCACTAGCAAAAAGTTGCTAAGCACAACACCATAGCAGGAAATATCAAGAAGTAAAAGTCTGTGAAGTATTTAAACAAGCAAAGAGGTGATATAATACAAACAAAACAAAGGACTTAATGTTTTTGTATCATACATGATGGTTTTTCTGACTGTATAGTAAATGTATAAGTAAAGTAAAATGTGAAAAGAAAGTTGCTAGGGCTTAGCAAATGGCTTTTAGTTGTTGCTTTCATTAGTGACATTGCTAACATCATCATTGTCCATAAGATTGGTTTGTTCAAGTTTATGTAAGTGGGAGGTATTGATGTTAAAAGCATTGCTAGGCACAGATATGCATTCTTTAGAAAAATAGGGAACCAAGCAAAAGGCAGCTACTGGCCAATGCAAAACTGAACCATCTAATGCATAAAGAATGTAAGCATCTTCCTGGTTATGACATATCACCACTAGAGGTCCTAAGTAATGAGGCCTTATCTTCATGTTATAGGTAACCTCAATCCTAGTGTTCCTGATCAGTACAATGTCACCAGTTTGGAAGTTGTAGTTGTGAATTGTAGTGGCATGTTCTGATTCAAAATAGATAGCAGCTAAATGGCAAGTACTAAAGACAGTGTTATGGAGTTGCTTGAGGTCTTCTTGGCACCATTGCAAATTGATTGCTTGATGGGCTATGAGGTTAGTAGAGGACATAAGGGAGTTTAGCAGTGGTTGCAAATATGTTGCTTCAACTATATTGGCTGGAAGGAGGGGATGGGTACCAGTAACAGATAGTAGGGGGAACAACCCATTTGTTTGCAAACTGTAACATGTTCTGACCAAAAGACTGAATAACAAGCAGTACTCCACCTGGATTGGTCACTGTCAACTGCCTTGAAGAGAGCTTGGCAAATATCAAAGTGAGGTTGCTCAACTATATTATTAGCATGCTTGTTGTAACCAGAGACCCTAATATAATGCAAGTTGTACTTTTTTACTAGGTAGGCAACAGCCTTCAGGATAGGGGTGTCATTGTCAGTAACAATTCTACTAAGAGCTCCCCAGTGTCAAATGACATCCTTATACAACTACTTAGTGATAGCATTGCTATTCTCCCTGGTGAGCATATGGAACTCAGGGTGATGTATTAGTGAACAACATCCTTAGATGATATACTTGAACTTATTAGAGGGTAGCATGAACATTGTGTCAATATATATCTTGCTGAACAAGGGTGCTGGCATAGTGACAGTCAGTGGGATAAGTACTTTAGTTGTCTGGTAGATCTGGCAGATGTGGCAAGTACAAATATACTATACAATGTCAGTGCTGACTTGGGGCCACCAAAAATGTTCCAGTAAGGCTGAATAGGTAGCAAAAAGTCCTCTATGGCCTAAGTTGTCATGCATTGCTCATAAGATGCACAAGCAGCAGTCAGTAAGGATGAATAGCTTGTGGGTGCCATCTTTATTTTGTCACCAAAGCTTACTGTCTACAATGAAGAACATAGCAGTATAGCAAATAAAGCTTGCATAGGAGTTGTTGCTAAGGCTGTCAGGCCTGACTAAGTCACTAAGCCATTTTCAGACCAACAAGATATGTGTGTTGCTAGCAGTGGCCTTACTGGTATGTGGGATGTTGCTATAAGTTGTGGTAGCATTATCTTGTAGTAGTAAGAACTTGTTGCTAGTTGCTAATTGTAGAGCTACTGTATCCTGAGGGTTGTTAATAAATGTTGCCAAGGGCTGGAACTTGAGGAGAGGGGGTAGCAATTGGGAGGCTGAAGATATATGGCAAAGTAATCAGAGGGGAAGCTGAACTTGGTGAAGGAAGCCATGTAATTGGTCAATCTAATCCTTATATACTGAGTTGTTGCTATCATCTGGGAGAGGGTTGCTAGACTGTAGCAGTCATTGCAAAAGTCCATTAAGGCCATGGAATATACCTTTAATGTGCATAGTGAGCATCAACTTCAATAATGAGTTTTCTGACTCCTATGAGGTACATCTGTAAGGCCTGAAGAGCATGGTAAAGACCATAGAGCTCAAGTTTGGGCTGACTCAGCCATGATTCCCTGTTGTTAAGTGTGATGGACCCAAAGTGATTGTGGCAATGTTCTTTGCAGTTGTCACTATAGTACTGGCAGAGGTAGTAGCCTATAGCAATGTATGACATATCAACTGCTAAGATGATAGGGTCAGGTGATTCATAGTCAATGGGGATGGGCTTAGCATCTTTGAAGGCCTTAACAAGGTCTTGCTGGGCATTGACTTGATTTGGACCAAACTCAAAAGAGATACTAATACATGTAAGTTTTGTTAAGTCATTTGCACAATGAGCAAAATTCTTAACAAAAATCCTAAGGACACTAACTGTACCCAAGAAGGCTCTGACTTCTGATAGTGACTTATAAGGGCTCCATCACTTGAGCAAGGCTAAGTGACTTTTGTCTGGTATTTGACTGCTAGACATGCAAACATGTCCCAAGATCTTGAACATTAGGGCACATAAGACAAGCTTGTGACCAGAAAACATACTGCCACAATACTTCATTAGCTGGAGGATCTGATTAAGGAGCTCAAACCATTCTCAGAGTGCTAAGCAAATGTTTGGGTTAGTGGGATGCTTAGTTGGAATACTGTTAACTAGATTACAGTCTTTGGAACCCTTTGTGCCAATGTTGTCAATGAAGCTGAGTACATTATAGGGGATCAGGCTGTGCAATGAAGGTAACATCATTGTGGAAGATCAGAATGGAGTTGGTCCAACCCATTGGTAGGGTCACTAAGCAGAGGGCTCCAAACAGGGTCTGAAATGTTGTTAACTCACATGAGGCTAGGTCAATTAGTTGCTTGTCATAACCAACAAAAAGGTTTAGTGTTGCTCCACAAATACATCCAGCAAAAGATTCAGTGACATGATCTGGAAAGGGGGCACTCAATGGTGACACAGTTTAGTGGCTCTAGACTGTGTACAATCTGGAGCTTACCACTCTTCTTAAGGACACAAAACCAGTGGGATTTGTAAGCTGAGTTTCAGGGCTCATAGATGCCAGCCTTGATTTTGTCATGAATGATCTCACATACTTTCTTCTTGAGGCCTGGGGGAATAGGGCAATTGTGCTGATCTCAGGAGATGTGGGGGATTGTCAGTATCCAGACTGGGGGAAAGAAATCAAGGCAAAAGCTTCCTTGTTCTAAGTCTTCCCAAGTAAAAGCTTTTTCTTGCTTAGCAACAAGATTGATGAGTATGTTAAGTTCATCACTAGTGAGAAATCCAGTGTCATGGTCCTTAATAAATGTTGCTTGTTGGTTGCTAGTGAATTGCTGAGTCAGTTCAATTGGAAGGGGATTTGGGTCAAGTGGTAGTATAGTCACTAAGGGATCACTAAGGATTTGTCACTTGATTCTTAATCTTTGCTAATGTGACTGGCAACAGGTTTGATCTTTATAGCAACAGGCTTGTATTTCTTCTTTACCTGTACACCTTTTCTTTTAGTGGGATTGTTAGCAATAAATTGTACAGAGAAAGGGAAATGAACATAGATAGGGATGATGACCATAATGCAAGTATTGATGGGTAAAGTCTGTCCAAAAATCAAAGGGTTAGAAATGTCAGTAGACACAAAATAAGAGTGAGGAGGTAGCAAAGAAGAACGAAAGTCACAAGCGGTAGCATAAAGGTAAGCCAAAGAAGAGTCTATATGTATGCAAGATTTTGTAAGTACAATGTCATTGTCCAAGTCACAGCAAGCTATACAAGTTGCTAGACTAGTTGAATGATCATAGCTGATAATTGTTGCTAAGTTCTTAGCATTGTCACTATTTAGATTGGCACTGAAAGAACTAGGGTGGTTCTGTCTTATAGCAAATCTCTTGATGATTGTTTCTTTTATATTTCCCACAGGAAAATGTTGGGATAGTGCATTGTATGCTGGAGTTGGGTCAGTGATGGTAACTGTGGTCTTGATGTTGCTAAGAGTGTTGACCACACTTCTAGTCAGGATGTCAAAGGAGTAATCAAGCAGGATATTGTAGATGGGGGACTGCAATACATGGATCTGGAGGTAAAGCATCAAGTTTGCCAATAGTGCAAGGTACATTCCTGGCAAGTCCTAGCAATTGATCCAATGTGCCATTAGTGCTCTGGATGTTCAAGATGATACTGGAATCATATGATAAGCCAAGGTCATTAGTGACTCCTGCTGATATTGAGATAATTTGGGAACCACTATCCATGATACATTCTATTTCTTCTCAATTATCAATCAGCATCATAATGGACCTTAGCAACTGGGAATCCTTAGTGACTGTCAGGACCACAGGCTCCTCCCCAAGAGGTAGTGACTTGATGTAAGCCTCTACTGGGTCCACAGAAGAAACCTTAGCCTGGTCTGAGGTCAGTTTGTTAGTGGTATCTGTATTGGAGCTTAGCAAAAACTGTAGCTCATCCATAGCAAACATTGATAATGCTTCCTCAAATATGTTGCTAGAGTCCTGTACCATATTAGCATTTATCCCAGCTAGTCACTTGGGCATAATGGCTGTTCTAAGTTGATTCCTGATATTTGGGGCCATAGAGCAAAGCTCACCAACAGAAACTGTGACCTGGGTGCTTAGAACTTGATCAGAAATGGCCTTTGATTGTTCAATATTGTAGATGAGAGGCATAGTCCTGTAGGCAGTGTTGTTACAGTGATCTGGAGTGGCAAAGCTTTTGTTAGTGGGAGGAGCATAGCAACTAGGGATACCAGAGAATGGGTGAACTGGATGCTGGGGAGCAGGTTCAGTAGGCTTAGCAACTGGCAATAATTCCTTAGCAACAGGTCCTTCAGGTGCTTTGCCTTTGTCAATCAGCTTAGCAGCAGGAGTTGATACAGAATCAGAGAAAGGGGTAGTTGCTAGAGTGTCACTAGTTACTGGTGGTGCTGGAGCCTTGTTGCTAGTATTTCAGTAGGGAGCACAGGGAACCTGTACACTGTCAAACCTTTTGCTGGCTTGTCTCAGGGAAAATAGTTCTTATTCCAAGGCCTCAATATGTTTATTCTTTATTAGCAATCTACTGGTAGCAATGTTCTGCTGCAATACCTTGTGAATTAGCAACTGCTACATAGTTGCTTGCTTGGGGTTGGGGTTAACATTAGAAGAGAGCCTGCTGGTAATGATCTGTCCATGGTTTAGACAGTGCCATTCCTCAATACATTCCATATATAGCTATTTGCCAAAGTAATTTGGAATTATAGTACCAGACAGAAAGATAATCTTGCCTTCAGCATTGTAATGGATTTTTCCCTGCTAGATCATATGTTCTAGCTTAATGCAAGTGCCTTGTACCATAGTATGACTGGATTTGCCACTTTTGTAGCAAGAGTTGCTAAACTGGTTCTGCTGGCAGGGCTGACTGCTATTAGCAAAAAGAGCTTCTAGGCATTCCAGTGAATTAACCATCACTGTGGTTGTTGCTAATTCAATAGCTTTATGTTTAGAGGTAGAGGGCAGCATAGCAGGTGCATTAGCAGTGGATGCCAGGATGATACCAGGAGTGCTAGCAACAGATATGGTGACAGTAGTATACTTTATAGTTGCTGTGTCAGTACCCTTTAATACCCACTTTGCACCTTCAAAGACCTGTTCTATATCATAGAGGTCCTCAGGATGGTGATTGGAAAGCATTATTTCAAGCCAGCAGATGATTTTGGACCAAAGCAATATGGGTATACCTTGCTGGAATAAGCAACATTCTTCATTTTGGTAAAGTTTGCCATTAGCAAGAAGCCATCTGTCAATCTGTTGAAAATCCCAGTAGTAATCAGAAAACTGTCCCAAAGTCACTAAACTACTATTGAAGGTCTAGTTGACAAGTCACTTGAGGTCACTAAGGGTATACTATGCATTAGTGTCAGCTCCAGAATACAACCTAAGTACTGCCACTTTTCATTCCTGATAAGTGTAAGGCTAGAGGATGTTGTTGCCAATTGCTAGGTTGTTACCAAATTCTGGTAAGCCAAGCCAAGTTTCCACCATGTCATAAGAGATGTAGCAGGCCACATATTTCTTTTTCTGGGTATCATCAGTAATACCACAGTCAGCAAAAAGATACTCCAATTCCTTGAAGTACTGAGAGAGCTCCCTAAGGTGACTTTCATCCCATTTAGGAGCAGTCATGTTGTTACAAGGCAGCATTTGAGCATGGCAAGCAACAGGATTGTTATTCATAGCAATTGTCAGTATTGTCTGTGGAAGGGGTATATGTTTACCAGTAGACAAAGCAGGGGTTGAATGATTTTTAGAGAAGAAAACAGATGAGTTGGCAGCAGATAGTGGTAATAAGGGAGTGCTAAGAAAGCTCTCTACAAAAGCTCCTGGGAAGTTGCTAAGAAGTTTGCTAACATCAAGGAGGTTCCTAGCAGCTTCTAATTTGTTAGCTAGAGGTCTAGGCTGGGTAGTTGGTAGAGTACTAGAGGGAGTCAATAGCAAAGAGTCAGATAACTTGGTGGTAGATTCCAAGCAATGTTTTGCTTGAGCTCTGGTTTCTGGCAGAATGATTACCTAACCCTCACAGTGGGCTCCAAAATGATGTGCTCCTATGCTACCTAGCTGCTATGCAGGAAACCAAGAAGAAACCTAGAATGCACTGGCAACCAGATAGGGTAGCTAGCAGTAGGAATAATGTGGGGGCAAGTTGGTAATTGTCCCAGAGAACAAGAGCTGAAAGGTGGGGGTGGAAAAGTGTGTGAGTGAAGGAAGTCACTAACACTAGCCTAAGTGACTAGATGATAATGAAAGGTTGCTAAGTCACTAAATAGAAACAGGATGGAGGCAAAGTAATTGCTAAGAGAGTGGGGAGAGGAGTCATTAAGAGTGAATAAGGACTAAGCAATAGAGTGAGGATGTCAGTAAGGTAAGTGAAACATGCTAAGATAAGAAGAGGAGTGGGAGGCAAATCAAAGGGGGAGTTGCTAGTGAAGATTGCTAGGACAAGTCACTAAGGTCAGTGAGGGCTAGTTGCTAGCCATAGTTGCTAACATTGCTAAGACACTATAACACTAGAAGAC
>JABCKS010000752.1:0-12585 GCA_018851325.1 Termitomyces sp. DKA19 | reverse complement strand
GGCCCTCCTCAATTCCATGAGCTGCCATTGTTCTTGAGCCACCTTGTACCAGGTCTCAATCCACTCATCATCTGGTTGTCCTTCAGCCATACTGTCAATGCAGTCCATGAGGGATGGATGAAGCCTTTCTCTGAATGTGAGGCAGAGTTGCAATCCATCTGAAAAACCAGCCTATTCAACCAATGCCTGGAAGAAGTCAACATATTCATCCAATGACCTTTTCCCTTATCCATACTGGTCCCTATCCCAAAGGGACAATGCTGCTATTTTTGCCAGGTCCAAAGGGAAAGACTCAGCATGAAAATTGTGTTCAAATGCATCCCAGTCCACAAAACTGCAGACTCCACCAACCCTTCAGAAGATGCATAATGCATAGGTAGAAGCATGACCTAACTTTATATAGGAGAGGACCCAAGCAATCTTCAGTTCATGCAAAGCAAAAACTTCACCACTTAGCTGGATATAAGTGATGGCAAGACTCCAAGAATCACTCCCCAGTCTTCTGGTCTCCATCATAAGCATCTGGAAGTGCTGGGCAAGGTAATTTTGCCTATGCCACTGTCTTGAGATCAAATCAGGGCAGTGGCACAGTTGTAACAGGAGTAGGAACATCTGGAGGGGTCTGCAAGGGAATAGGGAGACATTCCAATAAAGTTTGTAAGGAGTAGGCAATAGTTTCCATATATTGGCATAACCCCACAAGCTGATTGGTGTAAAGGGTAAGGGAAGTTTGAGTAGACTGCACCTGGGCCTTTAAGAGTAACAAATGGTGCCAAGCTTCATCCTGAGGATTAGAAGTTCCCCTGGAGTCTGCTGACAGAGTTGGAGTAGTCATATCAATTCCAGAATAAAGAACAAGGGTGGAGAAAAACTTCTAGAGGCAAGATTTACTCCAGCAGTCAGAAGAGCTTCCAGACCAATGTGAGGAGACTTGTTCTGCTGTAAGGGTGATCTGTGGAGGCTGAAACTGAAATCACACAGCTGGCAAAGGGAGATCCAAGGTCTATTCAGAGCTATGCTACATATACAGATCTGGCTACACACCTGGCAAAGGGAGATCCAAAGAGAACAAGTCTGAGGATTCCCTATGCCCAGTGTGACCTTCTAGGCTTCTGAACTATGGGACTAACTATACAGTGACAGACAATTATGTGCCCTCCATGATGTGCTCCTACTCATCATGCAACCAACAGGGAGTCCAGAACAGGAAATGTAAGGTGAGGTGAGGTGAGGTGAGGTGAAGTGAGGTGATGTGAACTCTAACCTTATAGACCAAAGTCATGTGCCATCATTGACCTGTTGCTGCACATGATGGTGGTTCTGAGGTGAAATGATCTGAGATGAAGTGAAGTGAAATGAGGTGAAATGAGATGAAATGAGGTGAAATGAGCCAAACTGAGTGGTTCCTGACAGTGGGCACCCTTCTCTATCTCCAATTTTTCAAAGCTCTCCTTTGCTCCATCCTCCAAAATTTCACAATACTATTCTGCATTCATGATCCTCACTACCTCTACCAGCTTTCCTACCCCATTCTAACCCATACAGCCCCATACCATGAGATTATTTCCTCCTCCATGTTTTACAGTAGGTGTAGTAGTATACTACTCCATCTGAACCAATCCTGTTAATTTTTGTCTCATTGGTCCACAACACTCTTTTCTAGTCTTCCACAGTCCAGTTTTGATGCTCTTGAGCCCATTTAAGTCATAGTTGCCTATATCTAGCTTTGAGCATAGGAACTTTCCTCTTTGTAGCAGACCAATACCCCTCTTCCTTCAGCACATTCCAGACAGTCTAAGGAGAGAAAGGATTGGAAATGATGTTGTTGATAAAATTGGTGGCCTAAACAGCTGTATCAAGTCTCCCAGTTGAAATTTGTCAAACAATAGCCTATTTGTCATATGGAGTAAGCTCAGCTGGATAACCTCCAGAATGGTTTTCCTTGTCCACCTCCAACTCTCTACTGATCCTCCTAATATTAGACTTCCCTAGACCAGTTTTAGCCCCAATCTGATGCAGAGAATACCCTTAAGCAAGGAGAGAAGCAACAGTAGAGCATTGTATAGGAGAAGTAGCTTTTATAATGGTAGTTGAAGGTCAAGATGTGGTTCAACCAACTTGAACCACTCCCAAATATACCCAAACATGGTCACATGACTCTGTTGATATTCCCACATGCAACTTACTCTTTATTTCTGACTAAAATAGGGATAATCTGCAAAGTTGAAGATGTTCAAAAAACTGTCCCAATGAGTGAATATTTCAAAATAGCCATTATTCCATCAGTTTTGATTTAAATTACATAGACTAAAATGCAATTTGTCGCCATAATGCCATAGTATTTTATATGATTTAACCAGAATTTTAAATACTTCCAATCCTTCATGCCAATGTCATCTTTTAAAAAGTATAAAACACTGGGACAGTCTTTTGAGCCACTGTATCTTATCCACTATATTATCTCCTTCATCTTATCCCTCTTTGATCTTGTTATCTTATCCCTTATCAAATCCATCAGATTCCTATTATCTTATCTTACTATCTAATCTAATCTAATCCCTTCATCTTATCCAGGCCAGAATCAAGAAAAATCATAACATTACAAAAATAAGGCCCAAGAAGTATTAGCCTCAATACAAAATAATACAACTATATACAGAGACTCCTGCTGGACAAGAGCCTCTCCCTTCACCTCACTACTCCATTTCTCTCCCCTTACTCTTTACTCTGTTCTGTGCTCCCCCACTCTGCCTCCCAGAGGTTGATAACCTCACTCCTGACATCCCTTTTCACCATCACATCCACTTCCTCAAGTGGTAGCCCCAATAGCTCCTGGCCACTCTGGAGCTTTGTGTGGAGTGCTCTCTATGTCTTCTCCAGTACATTCTCCTATCAAAGTGTGGGATCTACTAGATTCTGCACTGCCTACTCCAAAATCTCCTCCTAGCTGAAGATTATCTACCAGTAGATACTCTCCAGCCTCTCTAACTCCCCCATTCTATGCTTGATCTCTGAATATAGACAATACTCTAGATAAATTTTGTGAAGACTATCTTAAATAAACAATTACACTATAGTTTCCCCATCTAGCAAGCTCTGGTGTGCCCAAATCTATTCTTAGGGCCTGCTATCAGTAAGCCTAAAGCTTCAAAACCACAATAACACTTGCCCAGGAGAGACAAACAATGCTGGGCCTGATAGGCAGTCAGTCAGCTCTAAGTCTGCCCCCAATCTACTACCAAAGCTTAACCCTCTATAGAAGCAACCCCCCTGAAGCTCCATTTACCCTAATCTAGCCATCCCACCTCCCTATGACCCCAACCCATCACTAACACCTGCTTCTAGAGTGCCTCATATGCACATTAAAGGGCCTCTAGCTCCCTAGATCTCACTTTCAACTTCCTGATCAACTCCTCATTCTGCAACCAGAAATGCCTATTCTGGTCCAACATCTAATAGCCTCTTGGTCCTTCTTATGTCTGTACTTGACATGGGCTGCCTCAAAGGCTAACCACTTGGCCATGTTGTTTCTAGACAGTGGCATTGGGGAATAGGAAGGTAGTGGAGACATGTAGAGTTGGCTTAGGAAAAATCAGATAATAACTGTTAAAGAAACTTTTGGAAAATCACTAGACCTCCACAGGCACCTCCAGAGACCAACAACATTAGCTGCACCTCAAGCATCTTAACACTTGAAGGGGGGGTGATGTTAGAACTCTACTAATTTTGCTCTGCCAACCTCCAACAACCCCACTACCTTAGAAAACCACCTCTACCTGACCCCCTCCCCCCACACCCCTCTATCTGAGCCCTGCTTGTGACCTATGCATTACTGAATCACCAGCCCACATATTTTCAAGTCCCAACCCCAACAACTCCCTTGGACATGCCTTACACATCATTAGATTATTGGCAACTCAGCTTCCTGAGTTCTAGTGCTCCTTTGGGGCCTGCTCCAGCCTCAAGATGATCTTATACTTATGGATCCAACCACAGGGCCTGCTTTGGACCATATCCAGGCCCTGCTATAATAGAAGCTGAGTCCTGAGTGGGTACTACCCACCTGAGGATCTTCTACTTTGCCCAACTCTCTCTGGAGACTCTGAGTATATAGTTCCAAGCCCTCTATAGTCAGTTGCTAGTCTTGATATTGCCTATGTTTATCTCTTGACTCTACTCTGTCTCTTTTTCTACTCAATCTACTTTTTTTTTCTCCTTTCTTTTTTCAACTCTTTGGTATAGTTATCTCAGTCTACAGAACATTTCTATGGACTTCAACAATGTCTGTTCACATCACATCAACTCTAGGACATTGTCTAGCACCCAGATCAGCCTTAGGACACTTGTACATTCCTTCCTTAGTCATCAGCTAACCAACTAGCAAGTTCTCACTCTTGGAGGTGAGCTCCCAGGTTCTCCAAACCTGACAGTTGAGTATATTGTGAGGGATTTTGGGCTGCAGGATGAAGGTAACATCATTGTAGAAGATCAGTACTAAGTTGGTTCAACCCATTGGTAAGGTCACTAAGCAAAGTGTACCAAAGGGGGGTCTGAAAGATTGTTAGGTCATGTGAAGCAAGGTCAATCAGTTGCTCATTGTAACTGATATCAAGGTCAAGTATAGTCCCATAAATATATTCAGTAAAAGATTTAGCAATATAATCTGGGAGTGGAGGTACTCTAGGGTGATATATAGTGACACAGTTTAGTAACTCTAGACTGTGTATAAGCCAGAGCTTACTGTTCTTCTTCAGAACACAAAACCAATGGGATTAGTAGGGAGAGTTGGAGGGTTTGTAGATGCTAGCCTTGATCTTGTCATGGATAATCTCACAGACTTCTGTTTTGAAATCAGGGAAGATAGGGCAATTGTACTGGACCTAAGGGATGTAGGAAATGGTTAGTATCAATACTGGGAGAAAGAAGTCAGGGCACAAACTTCCTCATTTAGAGTCTTTCCAAGTAAAAGCCTTTTCTTGCTTAGTGACAAGATCAATGAGCATATTAAGTTTGTTGCTAGTGAGAAAGCCAGTATTGTAGTCCTTAATAAGAGTCATTAGTAAGTTGCTCATAAATTGCCAAGTTGGCACAAAGAGTGGGGGATTTGAGTTGAGTGTCAGTATAGTCACTAAAGAGTTGTCAATGATGTGTTGCTCAATTCTAAAATCTTTGCTAATGTAACCAGCAACTGGTTTGATTTTCATAGCAACAAGCTTGTACCTTTTCTTTACCTGAACACCTTTTCTTTTAACAGGTAACAACTAGGCTAAGACCTCTCCTTTAGTAATAATTGCTAGTGACATCCTTTAGCAACATGGGAACTTCTCTTCCAAGAACATATATTACAAGACACATGACTTTTCTTACCCATCATTTCCCTTGTCTTGCTTACTACTATACCTGACTAGTATCTACACTTCAGATACTGATGTTGGATATGTTCCTTTTTTTCATTTGACATATATTATGCACTATTGACATCATATACTTACACTTGGTTACTATACTGACATTCAGTATACATTACAGACACCTTAGCAGATGCTGTTGCCTGTAGCAATAATCTTTCCTTTTTTGACTATATTACTTATGAATAGTATAAATACTTCCTGTATATACCCAGTTCTGCACCAAGAAATCCAAGTACCTTGCCCCCAGTATTTCAGCTTACCAGCTTCAGAACTCTTTTCTGGTCACTCTTGTCATTGTTAATGGCTTAGCAATAAGCCTGAGCAACCTTATCCTCAATTTAGTGTGGTACCAAATATAGATGCCTTATAGTGTTTTTTATCTTAGCAATGCTAGTAACTATGGCTAGTAACTAGTTTTATGTTTCTTCCTCAGTCTTTTACTGGCTTCACTTACTCCTTTGCCCCAACTCTTTTCTGTTGCTAGGCCCTTACAGACCTTAGTGATCCTTTCTGTCATTCTTGTATTTAGCAACTTATCTTTCCTCTTTCAATCCCCTACTTCCTGCATCCTTAGCAATATTTGCTTCTCCTTTCCTTCTTATCAATTCTTCCACTCCCTATCACTTAGTCCTCTTTTGTCTTAGCAACTCACTCCATTAGCAACTCTTTTATCTTTACACTCTTCCCTTCATCACCTACCAACTTAGCAATCTTTCATTACCATCTAGCAACTTAGGCTAGTAATAGAAACTTTCCTTACTTGCACTCTTCCTTTATTCCCCACATCTCCAAGCTCTAGTTTTCTGGGACATTTACTGACTTGCCCTCACACACACCATTCCTACTGCCAGCTACTCTATCTGGTTGCATGTGTCTAGGTTTTCTTTTAGGGTTTCCTGCATGGTAGCTAGGTGGCATAGAAGCATATCAGCACTTGCTCTTATAATGCTTTGAGGGTCTTCCAAAGAGTATTCAACTCCCTGCTTCATATCATAAGTTTCCATGCCAGCTCCTTGTTCTGTGTGAGGAGGCATCAATTCTGGCCCAGCTGTACTACCTCAAGGCTACAGAGTTAAGCTACCTCCTCTCAGAGCCTGGGAGCCTCAATTAATGGCAATGCCTCAACCACAGTTGATCTGGGGAAGGTCTGGATAGAGAGAGTGAAGGTCCAAGAAAAAAAGGATAAGGGCTTAGCACAGCAATGCTTAAACCCCAGGCCTTTCTTGGACAATGCTTATGGCTTCAAGCTTATATATAAATCTTGTAGATTGGGGGATAGGAGAAATAAGGGTATCCTAGAACCCAACAGATACACTGCTAATAACTCTATGACCCCCCAAACATTCTTCTATAGCTCTACCTACACTCTCTCCTAACTCCCCTCCCCTACACCTGTCAAGGGACTGACTCTCACAGATGCCCCCACATAACAAACCCTTAGAGGCTGACTCTCAATCTTAACCTCTACCTAGGGTCATCCTACACTATAGACCCTTTGAACTGGCATCAACTCTCCTTTCTGCCAGTCCAACTGCCACCAAGCTTAGAATAAGCAATAGATGTATTAGTCTTAACACCTGTTACATACATCCTAGGCATGCCAGTTAGATGAGAGGAGGATGCATGCCTTGCTTTGGGCCTGATAAGAATTATACTAAGAAGCTCAGCTCAAAGAATAATAAACAGAGCCTCAGGAGACTTACCAGATGATTAGTAATGAACCATTCCCAAGATAGGAATCCCACTTGTTTGGTAGGTGCTTATTGCAGAGAGAAGGCCCCTGAAGCATACTGGGGGCTTAGAGGCAGCCCAAGACCCTAAAGCTGCTGAAATCCATTACTACTGTATTGGCTCAGAAGAACTTGGATGATGAGCTATTAAAGAGACTTTCAGGAAATCACTGGACCTCCATAGGCACCTTAGGGACCAATGACACCATCTCAAGGGTCTCAACACTTAGGTACCACTTTGGGAACCCACTCTATCCAACCCTCAGACATTCCTGCCCTCTGTCTGAGCTCTATCTATAACCTGAATATCATTGGATCACTAGTCCATGCATTCCCAAGCCCTGGCTCCAATGACTTCTCTGAAAATGTCTTACACATCATTAGATCACCAGCTAGTCAGCTTTCTAAGTCCCAATGCCCTTTAAGGTCCACTCCAACCCAAAACAATCCTGCACCTACAGATCCAGCTACAAAGCTCACTTTGAACTATGTCCTGGCCCTACAATGACAGAGGCTAGATCTCAGGCAGGCACTGCCCATCCAGGAACCCCTTACCTTGCCTGACTCTCTCCAAAAACTCTGAATATATAGCTCTAAACCCACTGTCTTAAAATTGCCTACATCTCTTATTTTTACTTACTCTGTCTCTTTACTCAATCTATTTCTTTCTCTCTTTCTCTCTTTCTGTTTTTATTCTTTAGCATAGTTGTCTCAGTCTATAGAAAATTTCCAAACTTCACCAGCCTCCATTCTCATCACTTTGACTCCAAGACATTGCCTAGCACCCAGATCCACCTCAGAACACCTGTACATTCCATCTTTTGTCATCAACTAACTAACTAGCAGGTTCTCATTCTTAAAGTAAGCTTTCAGGTTCTTTAGACTTAACAATATTCCAAAATACTATTTTTATCTCTAATAAAACTTTTATAAACAATATCATATAAATATATAGTCAAAATGCACTAGCTACATATTAGTAATTAATAATGATAAAGTATATAAGTAATATATGACATATCTAAGACTTTTTAATTTTAGAAGATTATTAATATAGTAAGGCAGATATTGATGATAGAAGTGGAAAAACAAAAGTAAAGTTGAAATACTATAAATAGAAAAGAAAAAAATATATAGTTTAGTGATATTTATATATTATATTAGAATAAATGCAATAAAATCATTTAATTTAATCTACTTTAGTTATAACCTTTTATTATCTATTATTGCAAAGTTTAGATAAATCAGTATATTTATAATTTTAGTCTTATAAATATTATAATCAAATATATCAATGCTAAAAATAGTCTCAAAAATCTATGAACATTTTATTTTTGCAAAGCTAGAAAATTAATGACTTCTAATTTTTGAGCTTTTTTTGCTGTCAATAATGGTGTTGCATTGCTATCATCTGGCATATAAATATAATTAGTATACTAAATATTATAAATTGTGCATTAATAAATCTTACTTGTTGCATTTATTTGTGCTCCATTATTGACTAACCACTGAACAGTAGCTAAATGTCCATTTTTTGCACTTAAGTGAAGTGCTGTATTCATACAATTATCTTTAAAATATTAGCATTCAAAGTTGACATTTTAATAAAACATAGTTTTACCTCTTTCATTAATATCTTGTCCTTTTGAGACTAAAAACTTGACAATCTCTAAGTGTCCAAACAATGCTGCCAAAAGCAGTGGTGTTATATCATTTTCATCTGAAATATAGATATTATTAGTATACAATAATCAATATTTCAATAAAATCTTTCTTTACTTCTTGCATCTACTTTAGCTCCATTCTCCAGCAACCATTCAACAATATCTAGATGTCCATTCTCTACACTCACATGGAGTGGTGTATTTTGATCTTTAGCTTTGCTATTATTAATATTGATATACAAATTAAAGTATAACTACTTTACCTTTTGTATTAAGGTCCTGTCCTTTTGATGCTAGAAATTTAACAACTTCAAATTTTCCAAACCTTGCTGCTCTAAGAAGTGGTGTTGCATTATTTTTATCTGAAAATTTCTTTAACAATATTAAACATTAGTAATAAACTAATTCTTACTTGTTACATCCATTTGAGCTCCATTCTCAATTAACCACTGAACAGTAGCTAAATGTCCATTTCCTGCACTCAGATGAAGTGCTGTATTCTCATAGTAGTCTTGAAAAATATCAATATTTAGATTGAGATTTAAATCAGTTAGTCCTACCTCTTTCATGAATACTTTTTCTTTTGAAAATAGAGAATTTCACATCTTTTATTTCTTTAGACTTTGCTAATATTTTACTATTGCCTTCTAAAGCATTGATGAGATTCTGCTAATCAATATAGATTATTCTTACCTGGTGTTTTTTCATAAGTTTCATAGTCAACTGGCCATGTAACTACTTTCAAAGCTTCATCTATTGTATTTTCATCATGTTCCACAGTTTGATATTTGTCTATTATCAATGTTAACATCTAATTCTCTGTTCTGCTTTAGCTTTACCTCTTTTATTAACATTCTTTTCATTTGAAGCAAGAAATGTTAAAATTTCCAATTCACCTAACTTTGCAGCTGTTAATAGTGGTGTTTCATCATTTGCATCTAAAACTAGAATATTAGTATCTTTAACTTGATATATAGATCTCTTACTTTTTACATCTATATAAGCCCCATTATTACATAACCATTCTACACTCTTAAGATTTCCAACTTTAACTTTTTCATGAAGAAGTGTATCTCCATTTTTATCTTGAATACTATCAGTATTACTATTCAAATATCTTATGTCCAGACTTACTTTTTACATTGACATTTTGTCCTTTTGAGATGAAAAATTTAACAACTTTCCAACATTCATTTTTTCCTGCTATGAAGAGTGGTGTCTCTCCATTATCATCTATCAATGCAAATGTAAGTATATAAATATTATCAGATTTACAACAATTGTCCTTACTTATTATATCCAATTCAGCCCTATGATTAATTAGCCATTCAACAATCTTTAGTTTCCCACTTTTAGCTGCTATATGTAATAGTGTATTACCATATTTAGCTTATAAACATTATCAATATTTTACAAACTATATTGTAATATAATTCTCACCTCTTTTATTAATATTTTCCAATGAATGCAAAGCTTCAACTACTTGTACAGTTCCATACTTTGCTGCTAAATGAATTGGCAATTCTTCTGAGGCATCTTCAAGCAGTTTCAATAGTTAATGACTGGCAATTGAAAATCACTCACTTGTAGAATATAAAGCATTTCCCTTATCTTTAAGGAATTTAATTATATCTAATTGGTGACTAGTTTGCTTATTCACAGCAAGATGAAGTGCAGTATTTCCAGCCATATCTATAATATATTGTTGAAAATATAGATAACTTGATATTACAAACATTACTTACTTTGTATATTATAATCAATACCTTTAAAGTCAAGATATTTTATAACTTCAATCTGACCATATTCTGCTGCTCTATGAAGTAGAGTGTCTTTGGATTCAGCTGATTACATTCTGAGTATAAATGAATTCAAGCAAAGACTAATCTTACATTCTACTTTTGAAAGCTCAGTTTGATTGTGTATCAAAATCTCAATAGTATCAAGTAGTCCTTTTTCTGTTGCAATGAATAATGCCCTGTTCAAATCAGCAGCTAAATATAAGAAATATGAGCAAAGATTAAACAGTGCAATAATTGATTTTATACTCTTAGTCTTAATACCAATATTTAATCCTGCCAATATTTTAACTAGATCTTCAACCATCCTATCAGTTGCAGATTTAAGAACTGGTATAACTGTTAAGTAGGTAAAATAGCTATTAGTTGCAAGAAAATTAAGTATTCTAGAGTCTTACATTTATCATTTACACCTATTTTTTGGTCAATTAACCATTTAACAATACTTATATGTTCCCGATATGCTGCAATTAAAAATGCCATTTGGCCTACATTCAAGTCAGCATATCCAAAACAACAGTGCAAATATAATACTTGCCTCCATTTTGACTTCTATGAGGTTCATAAAAGTATTTAACAGCCAATGAGTGGCCATTTGCAGCAGCCATTATAAGTGCATGATCTTTTTAAAAATTTAGTATTCTACTTGAAATAACACTTGATTTCTTGCCTTTAACATCATCATCTGGTTCCTGCTTGATCAATCTTTTTGCATCCTCTTCAGATCCAGACTTGACTAAGCTTTGTACAATATTTTGTATCTTTCTTTGCTGTAACTCTCTTCGCTCAATCAGGATTTCAAAGAAATCACGAGCAGGTACAAGAAGCAAGAGCAGTGCAAGTGTTTGACCAAATGTCCACTCAGGACCAGCACTTTCGGGAATGGCATTGTTCTCTCTGAGCATAAGTTCTGTATCAATCAAAAGAATAATGACAATAAGAACCAGTATGAGAAAGCCTGGCAATACAGGCAAAATTGATTTTCCAGAATGCCGAAATTTCTTGTGGCCAAAAAAGGTTGCATTCCCAGCTGGAAAGGATGCAATGTTGGAGATGAAGGGAATGAAAATGAGGATAAGAGCCAAGGGTAAGGCCATGTTCAAAACTGGCATGGTGAAGATACTGTAGATCAAGAGAGACAAAATCTGTAACGCTCTTGATGTAAGTGGAACTCTTTGACCGACAATGATAACAAAGGTATGTTGGCTACATTCTTGAAAGCCTTTGAAGGCCGCTGGCTTGCCCCAAAACCATAACCCGACAACTGCCATAAGAGTGAGGTGGAACGAACCAATCCAGAATACAGGCTCTTTAAGACTCTTCCGTGCTTCTCCGGGAAATGCATTGAATACACTCCCATTTCGACCCAAGTTCTCTTCCCTTCTATGCGGATGATGAAGTCGACGATAAGCATAAACCAGAAAATAGATGAAGACATTGGTGTTGTTCATCCAACTGAGATTCAAAATGACTGCAACGTCGGAGTTACTGAGGCCAATAGTGCGAGCTTGGATGATGGTTGAGAAGAGAAGCGCAAAGGCAGTGATGAGGATGGTCGATGATTGTTGTTCAATGGTGGCGAGCTCGCTCCGTGTAACCTTACCATCCCAGAGAACACGGACGGCAGGAAAGAAACTAAGTATGTTTTGAGCATAGACAGCGGTTCGGACACCAATACCAGTGATATCTGGGTTGGAAGCACAGAAGTTGGACATGGGGAAACACTGTTCTGACACGTCACAAGGGTGCCTGTGTAAAATCAATCTTATATCGGAGTTTGAAACATCGGACTCTGTTAATGTAACAATCGTAAATAACCCGGTCCACTTCAGCGTTGGCTCCCTTTAGAGCCCATGAAGAGGAATGAATACAACCATATAGAGGGTCAGGTAAAAGTGTGAAAAAAAATTGGATGAACGTAGGAGTAAGAGAGGAAGAATGTGGCGCGAAAACGTGCGCACGTGCATCGACCTTGGTTCAG
>JABCKS010000751.1:0-12586 GCA_018851325.1 Termitomyces sp. DKA19 | reverse complement strand
TTCTGGATGCACCTACATGAGCTGATTGGGACTCAACTGAGGATGTCTTCTGCCTACCATCCCCAGTCTGATGGATCCACTGACTGGGTCAATCAGACCATTGTGCAGATGATTAGGCAATGCATAGGGAATTGCCTTGAGGACTGGGCAGCTAAGATACCAGCCATAGAGTTTGCCATCAACCAGGCCTATGATATGGAACAATGCCTATTCCAGTGAATTTGCTGGAGTATCAGTGTTTGCACACTACCTGAAGATGGCTCTGATAGCTGCTCATGATTGCATTCTTGCAGCTAGGGTCAAACAGACTTGGAATGTCAACAGGCACAGGCAAGTGACTCCATTCTCAAAAGACAATCTGATTTATGTCTCTACTAAGAACTTCAGATACCCTAAGGGACTCCCAAGAAAACTGATCCTTAAATTTGAGGGACCTCATAAAATACTCAAGGATTTTGGAAATAACTCCTTTCAGGTGGATATATCAGTAAATATAAAATGACAAGGAATCCATGATGTATTTCATGCATCATTGCTCTGAATCCACAAGTCCAATGATGATTGGCTGTTCCCAGAAAGGCTTGATGAGCAGATTGTGGAACTAGAGGTAAATGAGTGGGCAGCAGAGTGCATTGTAGCACATCATGGCATTAAGACTTATGCTATGTTTGAGGTACTTTGGAAGGCAGAGGACAAATCATGGATGACTTATAAGCAGGTGAGGAAGCTGGACCTGCTCTGCCCATACCTGGACCTGCTAGGGTGTGAAAAAATTAAGGACTTGATTGAGAAAGGATCAGGGAAGCCACCTGAGGATGACCCACAAGTATTTCTGGAATCAGTATATTTTCCAAGCCATGGGGCCAACAGGGAAGTTGCTTCTCTGCTTAGGACACCTATCATACCTCCTGAGGTCAATTTTCCAATCACTTTCTCCTATCTCTTGGTCCCCCCTTCTAGCATGGTACCTCCTCCTGGCCCCAACCATAGTACTGGTCAGGACCTGCCCAAGCATCACCCCTTCATCACCATTGATCCCCACACCCACCTCATCCTACTCTTTGACTCCAACCACCCTGACTTCTTCCTTACTATGCATCCCCTCCAAGTCTAAGCTTACCTAGATTATGATTTGGAGGTGAGACAGATTCAGAGTCAACCTTGCTTCCCCATCCCACTGGAGTGCTACATGTTTACTTCCATCCTCAACTCAGCTAACCTGAGACAGAGTGCAAGTATTAATTAGCTACCTGATACAAAGACTTTCAGTTGGGGAAAAGTGAAAATGCCTTTCCTCCAGGCTTCCTTCCTACTTAGTTCATTGATCCCCAACTTGACCTTCTGGTTACCCTTGGCTTTATTTCCAAGCAAGGGGATGTGGACAAGGACACTGTTGAAGATGTGGTGCATGCCTGGCAGGCCCCCTCTGGAGAGCAAGTGCAGTGCACCAAGCAGTTCTATGCTTGCAAGTTCTAGACCCAATATTTGTATGGATGTCCTTAATACCTTCCCAAGTCATATGCCTTTTCTGGAGTGGAGGAACCATTGGCAAGCCCAGGCCCCTCATCTAGGGCTCATCAATTACAGCCATGCACACCTCAAGGTTACCATATGCCCATCCCAGAAACTTTTAGCATACCTTTGGTCCCCTCCCCCTTTGACTCCCTGGCCCCAGCAGCAGTCACCTCTTGAGGCCTGGTCATCAAGGAACCCAACACCAAAGGAAAGAGACAGGCTACTGAGGAGGATGACATGGAGCTCAACCTGGCAGATCCCCCCATCCCCAGAGAAGCTGATGCAGAGGGTGAGCTCAAAGATTTTTCTGACTCCCCCAAGTCCCCCAAGGTATAGGGGCTATGGCCTCCTGGCAAGCATGAACCCACCCAAAAGTATATATGTATATTTCTGAGCTTTCTCTATCTAATGCTTCCCCCACTTACTTATTTTTTTAAAAAAAAAGAAGGAAAAAGCTGTATACTCACAGTACATCAGCTTGGAGGGCATATGTAGTGCAAGCATGACATCATCCTGCCTAAACCTTACAATTTTCTATTCAGTTGCCAATTCTGACTACTACTGTGTTGCCTCTATAATTGTCTGTACTATATAAGGATTGTGACCTTAGATCAGTAGACAGTTTTTGAATAATCAGGAATTAGAACAGTTCTATTGCAAGACTACTTCAGTGTGACTGTACTCAGCCTATTCAAACAGACTACCATTACAGAAGGATGGCAATATAGTTATAAAAATCAGCAAGGATAGCATTCCTGAGAGCTTGAATGATTTCTCCTTTGTCAGGAGTCATGATCAGAAGTGTTAGACCTTGTGAATGCCAGTCATTGTAATTGGATATATGATATATACTCATATGTATGATTTATCCATAGATGTATGTTGAACACATAATCTTACCCTGATCATCATGATCTTTGACTTGGTATTGATAATAAACCTTCCTGGAATCCTAACTCTCACCAATTATGATATCTTTAGATGTTGGACACAATACCAGGTAATTAATGAGCTAGGTTAATTTCACTGCAGTTGTATTATTTATGTTGGTTTGTGATATTAAACATTGCAAAGATTTAGATTAACCCTTCTATAGTGGCAATGTGCCTGTCCTCATCAATAACAATGATGATGACATTCCAAGTCCTGACCCATGGATCAAGACTGGCTCCTGCTGAATTCTTGATTGTAACTGGAAATGATGTGTAAGATATCTATCTTATAGAGAGTCATCCATGTACATATGGACTTACAGTAGGGCTGCAGAGTTGAGCTGTAGAGTCAGGGCTGTAACAGGTATGAGTGGGACATGACAAGCAGAAGAGTCATAGATGGAAAGTGGTGAAGTATGAGTAGAATGCACTAAGTCACAATCTACAATATATACATACAGCAATTCACATAGTATCCCAAAGCTGGTAGGTAACACTGATTACTCAATGCCCCACTGCTCATATCCTTGCCATTATTGAAAAATACCAGTAGCATTCTGTGCAGAAGTTATATGTATCAGTGTTTCAATGTTATCAGTGCATATCTCTATCTCAAGTTGGTTTTTGATATATAGAGGTCATTCTTAAATTCAGGTGTCTTATAGCTGAGTCTCATGCTACTCAGAGTATCTTTTCTGGAGATGGGTAGGATTAAAGACTGCTTGGCAATTATAACTTGCTGGAACTTGGTACAAATCTATGGCAGGATTTACAGATGGCCCTTAATGCAGCTATTAAGCACATCTCATAGGCCATGACAGCATTTTGGCTCAACTCACTGCCTTTTGCCTGTGCCATTGTACCTACATAAGGATGTGCCCTGACCCCTTTGTGCAGTCCTACCTGTTCCTGCTCAACCCTTGATTGGATCTGGAAGAGATTTTTATGTTTCAGTCAATTGGACATGTGTCAATTATTGTATATATGAACATATATGCTCTGTTCATCTGGTTCCAGACCCAGCACAAGAGAAGCTAGGCTGTCAAACAAAGAGAAGTGTGGTCTAGGTTGGCCTTGTATCATGCTTGGTGGGGCAGATATGTTGCTAGTTTGCAAGAAATTCCCTTCCCTTAAGCATTAAGCATCTTAAAGGTAATAGTTAGATGATTGACCACTGGAGTTTCTATCATGATGTACAATAGGAGTAAGAACCTTTTTTTCTATGTTGGGAAAGTCATCCTTTTCTCACTAGAGATTTAACAAATTGTCTCAGAAATGTAGGAAAGTTTGAGGTATCAATGATTTATGGGCATGTGCTGCATTGAACCTCTAAAAACTCAGTTATAATTACATATTTACTTTGCTGACACATACAAAGATTCATGTAAATTTGCCAAGTAGTCCAAATTGAACTAACTGCTGTTCACACCCTCCCTCATAAATCTGTGTAACACCACAGTGCTTGTTACTCTGCTGTTACAGTTACCATAAAGACATTAGGCATGTAGCAGATGCAGTGATGATGATTAAATATCTGATTTACCTATGTGTGGCTCTTTTTGAGTTGAAGGATACAATTGTACATGGCATTGCATACCAGGTGGATTAACCTTATACATGAATCAAAGCATTAGTGCTATTTTATGTTATAATTCCCTAAATTGCTGCAAGAACACCTTAGGGAGAAGATCAACTACTATGTTCAAGTGAAGCAGTGGGATCTGTACCCCTTTTATGCATCCCAAGAAAGAATGGGTTGCTGTAAATAGCAATAAATGCATCTCAACACAAAATAGAAGTTGTCCAGAAAGACATAGCTCATGCATTGATTAGGTCAAAGCTTGAGCAGACTTGACATGCATAAGCAGGTGCAGATATACACTTTGGATAAACCAAAAACTGCATTCATGACCATCTGCTGTACATTATAGTGACAAAATCCATCTGTAATTTTTGTCAGCCATGTTCTAAGACTTAGTGACATCCATCTTTCAAGATGTTATTGGTAAATAGAGGCAGGTATAGTTAGACAATATCTTTGCCTTCTCTAATTACATTGAAGAAGACAAAGATCATTTATGTATAGCATTTGAACACCTACAGAAAATAAGCTCTACCTCAAGTGAAAGAAATTTGAATTGTATGCCAAGTATGAGGAGTGTCTTGTCTATGTAATTGATTCTTAGAGTATATAGTGTGACACAGATAAGGTGAATGGTGTCCAGGAGTAGCACACTCCAGAACATACAATAATATACAGTAGCTTGTTAGGCTGGTACAACCTTTTTTCCAATCTGTCTGTATACATAAGCCAACTAATGCCATAATGCAGAATGGGTTGCCATTTTTCTAACATCCCTTGACATGATCAGATGGATCCATAGTGAAATGCTTATCATTTGCTCTATTGATCTTCAAGAGGGGGATCCAATATGGTTGATTTGTGATGTCTCTAAGACAGCCATAGGTGCAATGTATAGATAAGGTTCTACTTAGCAAAAATGGGCCAGCTGAATTTTCACCCAAGACATTTACCAGATAATACCAGGGTTATGTTATACATGAGTTGAAAACTTCTGTGATCCTAAAACTTCTTCTCAAGTGGAAAGATAAGTCTCTGGAAGAGGAAGACAAGATTCATATAATGTCTGATTAGAAAGTGCTTGAGTGAGTTCTTTGAAACTCTACTGAATTTGTCCCTTTACTAACAGCAATAGATAGATTATATCTCAAGACATAATTTTAACATATATTAAAGGTAAGCTCAATCAAGTAAGGGACTGCTAACCAGAGAGAGAGAGAGAGAGGGAGAGAAAGAGAGAGAGAGAGAGAGAGAGAGAGAGATAAGGTAACAGAGAAAAGGAATCATGCCATGCAAAAGCTGGATAAGGCAGCTAATGCAAGGCAAGGAGTAATGGATGCTTCTTGACTTTGATCTAAGGCAAGAGTTGATGGAAGAGTCTTACAAGGATCTGAGTTGACAAGATGTTGTCTTTCAACATGCCAATCAACTTCAACATTGTCTTTCAACATGTTGATCAACTTCAACAAAGCACACTGATGAAATTTTTCTTTGCCATGTTGTAACTGCTGGATATAACAATGACAGACTATTTTCCAAAGTTAGTTTCAAAATGCCTGATAAACCACAAAGCCTTCCATATCTCTCATAAATTACTATAGGCCAAGAATTTAGTAAGCATGGAAGTATTGTATATCTCTCACAACTGGTGGGCCACTTAAGAGGCCAGAAATCTATGGAATATATGTGTCACTGATATTGAATGTTTACAGGAGTGCAGGAGTGGAAGATATAGGTGCTGTCTACACTATATGTAGATAGTGTCAATATAAAAAAGAAAGTAAGCAGCTTTATACAGGGGAAACTTTGTACTCTGCACATTCTGATTGAATCTTAATGGACTTTACTAGTCTACTTCCAGAGACAAAAGACTTGTAAATACTATTTCCAAAATGACTACTATAGTATATCTCATCTTAGTGTATACAACAATGGCAGCTTCTCAGTTGTCATAGATCCAATTATGGAAAATTGTGAGACTTCATAGTCTTCCAAGCTTTACTATAAGCATTCAGATTGCTAAGTTTGATGTCAATAATGATGTAAACTTCACAAAATATCAGGAAATTTGCTTCTAATGTCTATATTGTTTCATCCTCTCAAACTGATAATGACATGGAGCACATTAATTAAACATTGATTAGGTACTACTGCACACCATGAGCTTGCCAGACCAGACAAGTTGGGTCAATAGTATCCATCTGACAGACTTTGCCATAAATACAAACATTTCTGAGACTACAGGCTATATACTATTCAAGGTGAATAGTGGTCTTATGATTTCAATTATCAAAGAGATTAACTCAGATTCTGTGATCTTAAAAGAAATCAGAGACTTTGCCCTCCAAGCTCTGGAGAACTTGGCTATAGCTCAGAATGCTAGTATTGAACATGGATTCTTCAGTTGTGTAAATTGAACAAACATTTTCATTCCAATATAAAAATCAAGAAAGGTGTACTAGTATACTATGCTTTCAACCAAGAATTTCAATTGTCCAAAGAGCAGGGCTTGTAAACTCTGCCCTAAATAGGTAGGTTCATATAAGGTATCAAATGTCCTCAAATCATATATTGGAGTTGACTAGAGCACTTCAAAAGCAGTGTCTGCATGTGAAGTACTATATGTGATTGCTACAGTAATACAGGGCCAACAATGATGCACTCTTTTTCCATGACACAAACTCAGAGCTATATAATATTGAAGCCTCTGATGATCAAAAATAGTCAATTGATAAACTCATAGCTCATTTTTGGATCAATGATGGACCAGAATTTGAGGTTTTATAGAGCCTAAAAACATAACTTGGAAGTCTCTGGGTATATGCAAGGACCTTGAGGCCCTTTGTAAGGGCAACTTCTGGAGGCTGTGGCTCAGTCATACAGCTGGCAGAAGGAGATCTAAAGTATATTCAGTGTCTATTAGACTATTCTTGTAGTAGAACAAGTCTAAGGATTTCCCAGGCCAGTGTTTGGAAAACTCACTCCAGGGCTTCTAGAAAAACCACTCAACAACAACTAAGTCTGGAGTCCAGTCTAGTCTAAAAATTGAAGTTCATTGTAATCAGCCTCAATCTCTTGCCTCCATGAACATGAGCACACCAAAGTAGCACTATTGGATAGTCCTGAATCAAGAGCACATGTCATTAGAAGATAGGAGGATGGGGATGAGAAAGTAGCTTAGAATAAAAGGAACAAAAATGGGGTCTGGTATGGACAGTCCTCTGACATCACCTCCCCTCCAGAGTGCAGCATCTTGGTGCATTGGGTAAAAGAAGTTATAGATTTCCTGGTCAGCTGCCAAACAGAGCAGATGCCTCAGATCGCCCTTGGTGCTCTGAAGTGCCTGCAATAAAGGTTCTGAATCAGAGCTGGTACATGCATATCATTAGAGCTGGTATATATATATATATATATATGCCTGTAGTTTCCTAACAATGTCCTCAATACCATATCACTTGTACTTCACCTGAGATAAAACTTCTCCTAGAACACTACTATCTAGAATTTCCTCCACCTCATACTTCTCACTGTTGACTACTACTAGTTGTAGTGGTGGCTTTGAATACCCACCAGGAATAGGGTCTTCCAGAGCTGGAAATAGCTTGACAATATTAAAGACTGGGAGCAACTGACATAGGCCTGCAGGAAGTTTCAACTGTTATACTAAGGGCCCTACTTGTCTTTCTACCATAAATGGGCCCAGGTGCCAATATGACAGCTTCTGAGATGGTTGTAATGTCTTTATATCAGAACTATTCAGTTAAACACAATCTGGATGTTTATACATAGAGGCTGGTGTCTAGTATCAGTCATAATACTATGCCATGTCCTCCTTTGCCTTCACCAATGCTGCCTTTGCCTCCTCTTGTGCTCTTTTCATTCTGTCTACAGACTTGTCCATGAGTCATTCTCTGAAGGTCATACTTGGGGCTTGAAGCTCATGCATGGGTGTTGTTCAATGTTTAAGAAGAATGGAGTTATCTGTATGGAATAATGGATATGGCTGTTGTATTAGAACTTAGTGTCAGGTAGAAGCTTAGTGTAAGGGCAACTTCTGGAGACAGTGCTCAATCATACAACTAGTAGAGAGAGATCTAAAGAGATATATCCACCAATACATATATCTATAAGGATAGCTATACATTTGTGAGGAAACTTCCTTGGCTAGGTCAGAAAAGTGTCAACCTGATTGGTCAGCATGACCTAAGTAGGAGGGATCGACACTGTCTCAATTATCAACAAGGAGCTACTGTAGCTAGAGAACTAAAAGTGGGAGCAATAAACAGATAAAGAGAAGGAGTATCAAGGAAAAGTATTATAAGGAAGCTGAAGAGAATAGAAAGGGAAGAATGGGAAAATCTGAGGAATCCCCTGACAGGTCTGATAGAAATGGCTATGGACAGCCACTGAGTATAGCAGAGGTTTCTAGAGAAACATCTATTAAAAACAGGTGATGCAATTTCTAATAAGTGTTTCTCCAAAAACACTTGAAGTATAAATTGAGAAATAGTAAAAAAAATACTTATTGTGCTTTTTTTTTCATGTTTCTTGAGATATTTCTAAATATTGTCATTTTGTATGTCTTAAAATCTATATAGGGAACACATATTGTGTTTCTAGACTTTTTCCCAAGAAATACATTGATATGCTTCTAGCTGCTGTGCAGAGAAAAGACATGAAAACACAACAACAAGAAAGAGTAGCTGACAATAGGAATAAACATCCCAGAAGACTAGAGCAAAGAGGAAAGGTATGTAAGGAGGATAAGTGTGGAGAAGTTGCTATTGTTAGCCTGAGTTGCTAAGTTGCAGAGGGACAAAAAGGAGGAAAAGATGAAGATAAAAGAGTTACTAGCAAAGATTGCTGAAGAGGGAAAGGAGAGTTGCTAAATGATCAGGGCCAAGTGAATAAAAAGGGATTGGTATAGATGTAAGGAGAGGGTCATTAAGATAAGGGGAGAGTAAAGGAAAAAGTGTGAAGACAAATGAAGTGCTAAGAAGAAGGATGCTAAGGGATGGATTGCTAAGGCTGATAAAGGCCTAGTGACAGAAGAAAGATGGGTAAATAATGGATAAACAAGGTCAGTATAAAATGGAGAATAAAGAGAATACTAATTACTAGCTACAGTTGCTAGCATTGCTAAGACAAAACATACTATAAGAATGCCTACAGATGGTACCCACACTATAACAAAGCTAGGTTGCTAAGGCTTGTTGCTAAGCTGTCAACAATGACAAAGGTAAACTAAAGAGATCTGCAACCTGGTAGCTAGGGAAATACTTCTTTGTTGTTGGACTAAGTATGTACAGAGGGTATTTATAATATTCATAAGTATAGTATTCAAAAAGGAAACATAGTTGCTATTATATTTGTTAATGTTAGAATAAAGATAGCATCTGCTAAAATGTCTGGAATGTATACTGAGTGTTAGTATGGTTACCAAGGGTTAAAGGTGTGTATATATGATATTAAGAAAATATATATAACAAGTGTCAAGAAAAGGAGTGCATACTAAATGTTAAGGTCTATGAAGTGTAGATGCTAGTCATATATATTTATAAGTGAGACAGGAGGAATGAGACTCAATATAGACTCTTTGAGTATCTAGTAATGCCTTTTTGGAATGACCAACTCCCCTGCCACCTTCCAGTATTTTATGAATGACATCTTTGTAGTAGTATATCTGGACAACATCTTTATTTATTCCAAGTCCCTTGTGAAATACCAGGATCATGTCCAATGCATCCTGAAGCAACTCTGGCAATACAACCTCCACACCAAATGCAAAAATTACTTCTTCTACACTCAGGAGGTCAAGTATCTGAGTATCATTGTCACTCTGGAAGGCATCTGCATGGACCCAGGAAAGGTCAGTGCCATCACCAACACAGAACTTCAGTCCTTCTTTGGCTTTATAAACTTCTATCAGAGGTTTATTAACAATTACTCTAGAATTACAAAAAAACTCACTTGCTTCACCTAGAAGGATACTCTGTGGAACTTGGACTGTCAAGATGTATTTGACCTTCTCAAGACTGCCTTCACCTCCACCCCTGTCCTCTGAAACTATGACCCCTCCCTCCCCATCATCTTTGAATGTAATGCTTCTGACTATGCCCTTGTTGGAATTTTCTCCCAGACTGACTCCAATATTTAGGAACTCTGCCTCATCATGTTCTATGCCCACTCCATGATCCTTATACAACTCAACTATGACATCTATGACAAAGACCTCCTTGCAATCATGGAAGCCTTCTGGTAGTGGAGAGTGTATCTAGAAGACACCTGGTATAGCATTCAGGTCTACTTGGACTACAATAACCTCTAGTACTTCATAACTACCAAGGAACTCAGCTGCTGGCAGGTCTGATGGTCCAATCTGCTGTTTGAATATGACTTTGTCATTTGATATTGCCTTGGCCATCTTGGAGCCAAGCCCAACACCCTGACTTGAAGGCTCAATGTTTATCCATGAAAATCCTTTAAGGCCAGACAAAATGCCCTTAATCAGCACACCATCATCCCTCCCAAGCAACTCTGGGCCACTCTTTCATTAGACAATGAGGGCCTCTTCCAACAAATCTGCCAGACACCCCCAGACAACTACCTCCACTCTTATGACCTCAGAAACTCCCCTCTCTCTCCCTCCAATTCCTCCACCTTTACCATTTCCCCTGACAAACACCTCCTCCATAATGGTACAATTTACATCCCAGATCACTAGAAACTATGCTTCAAGGTCTTCCAACAGCATCATGACCACAAACTCAGGGGTCATTCAGGAATCCAGAAGACCCTTATAACTCATTATGTGAATGTACTTCTGGCTGACTGGCTAAAACTTAGGAAAGACATTACTCAGTATGTCTGCACCTGTAAGACATGTCACTGGGTCAAGGTTCTGTGCCATCAGTCCTTTGGACTCCTCAAACTCCTCTCAATAGAATGCTGGCCTTAGTCTTCCATCTCTATGGACTATATTGTCAAACTCTTAGAGTCTAAGAGACACAATCTGATCCTTGTTGTCATATGCTGACCAATGAAACAGGCCATCTTCATCCCCTGCCACACTACAGATGATGCCATGTACTTGGCCTACCATTTTATTACTCATGTCTTTGCAAAGCACAGCTTTGTCTTGTGGTTCTGGCAGTCCCTGTGGCTAGGCTCTAGACATTAAGTCCAGCCTATCCATGGCCTATCACCTAGAGACTGATGGACAGACTGAGCATATCAATTAAACTTTGGAGCAGTACCTCTGGCTATACATGAACTACCTGTAGGATGACTAGTGTGTGCACTCCTCCTTGCCAAATTTACTTTAACAATTCTCTGCACTTAAATACTGAGGTCTCCCCTTTCTTTGCAAATAAGGGATACAATCCTCAGCTCACCATCTCCCTTCATAATAATCCCTCTCATGCTGCCTATGCTACTACCCAAAACCTCTGAAGCCTACAGAAATACCTCAAATAGGAACTTAAGACTGCCAACCAAGCCTACCATAAGTATATGGACACTTACCAGAGCATTACATCAGACTGGTCAGTAGGGTCCCTCATCTGGCTTGACTGACAGAACATCAAAACCCAGCAACCCTCCCTAAAACTTGACCACAAGTGCCTCAAACCCTTCAAGATACTCTAAAAGGTATCCTCCCATATGTACTGACTTGACCTTCCTACTGGAATGAAGGGGATTTACCCCATCTTCCACATCTATCTCTTGAAGCAATATAACCTGGAAACCTTCCCTGGCCAACAGAGTGACCTCCTTCCTGCCATCAAGGTTGACAGAGAAACTCAGCATAAGGTTGACAACATCCTTGACTCTTGACACTGCCATGGACAAATCAAATACCTTATCTGGTGGACCAGGTGTAGGCCCAAGAATGACACCTGGAAACTATCAAGACACCTCCAAAATGCCCCCAAAGCTCTTTGGGACTTCTACCAGAACCACCCCCAAATGCTCTGAGACCTATACCTTGGGCCATAATCTTGGAGCTACTCCAGGCATAACTCAATCCCAAGCACAATGGGGATTCAACTCCTCCCTGTATGCTTCTGTTATCTTGCTCCATCTCATTTTATCTCAATCATATCTCCTTTGGCATATCTTATCCCCTATCTTATTCCAATAGAGCTTACCTAGGTATTCAAGGCAGTGCTCCATCTGCCAGGTTGCCAGCCAAGCCTATGCCCTGCCCCTCCTGCTCATCTGCTCCTGCTGCCTTAGGACAACACCACTGGATGACTCCTTCTTGCCCTGTCCTACTACCTCCTGCTTCCACTGCTCTAGCTCCAACACCACTTCCTGACTCTGCTTCCATAATGCCTAGTATACCTGGCAGAGAGCATCCAACTCCCCTATCTTTACTGCCAACTCCTAGACCAGCTCCTTGTTCTGAGCCATAATATGTTGGTTCTGCTCCAGCTGGACAATTTCAACCTTGTGGAGACAGGCCACCTCCTCTAGTAGACTAGTAGCCTTACCAGATAACAACATTTTAGAGGCAGAAGGACTAAGGGAGGTCTGAATTGAGGGAGTGGGGGTT
>JABCKS010000750.1:0-12612 GCA_018851325.1 Termitomyces sp. DKA19 | reverse complement strand
CAGTAGTGTAAAGGTATGCCAAGGTAGGGTCTGTATATGTGCAAGATGTTGTAAGTAAAATATCATCATCCAAATCACAAGAAGCTATACACATTACTAGACCAGTTGAATGGTCATAGCTTATCATAGTTGCTAAGTTGTTAGCATCATCACTATTCTGATCAGTGCTGAAAGGACTGGGGTGTAGCAAACCTTTTGGTGATTGTTTCTTTTATATTTCCTACAAGGAAACATTGGTGTTGTGCATTGCATGCCTGAATTGGAGTCTGTAACTGTAATAGTGGTCTCAATGTTACTAAGAGTATTGACCAAACTTTTGGTAAGGACATCAAAGGGTTGACTAAGGAGGATATTGTAAGCAGGTGACCATAATACATGAATCTGAAAATATAGTGTCAAGGTCACCAATAGTACAGGGTATGTTCCTGGTAAGTCCTAGTAATCCATCCAATATGCCATTAGCACTCTGCATGTTCAAGATGATACTAGGATCATAGGATAAGCCAAGATCATTAGTGACTTCTGCTGATATAGAGATTATCTGAGACCCACTATCTGTGATACACTCTATTTCTTCTCAGTTGTCAATTAGCATTATAATGGACTTTAGCAACTGGAAATCCTTAGTAACTGTTAAAACTACTGGTTCCTTCCTAGGAGGTAGTGACTCAATATAGGCTTCTACTGGGTCAATTGAGGAGACTTTGGCTTAGTCCAAAGTGAGTCCATGAGTGGTACTGGTACTGGAACTTAGCAAAAATAGTGGCTCATCTATAGTAAATGTTGGTAACACTTCTTCAAATATGTCACTAGAGTCCTGTACAATGTTAACATTCATTCCTGCTTGTTGCTTGGGTATAACTGCTGTCCTAAGTTGATTCCTGATGTCCAGTGCCATAGAGCAGAGCTTACTAAGGGTGTTTAAAACTCAATTGAACATGGCCTTTGATTGTTCAATATTATAAATGGGGGGCATTGTCCTGTAAGCAGTGTTGTTACAACAATCCAGAACAGCGAAATCCCTGTTAGTGGGCAGAGCATAGTAAGCAGAGATTCTAGAAAACAGATGTACCAGGGGCTGAGAAATGGGTTCAATAGGCTTAGTGACAGGTAGTGAATCCTTAGAAACAGATTGTTTTGGTGCTTTGCCTTTGTTAACTGGCTTAGCAATAGAAGTTGGTGCTTGGTTGGGGGAAGGGGTAGTTGCCAGTGTGTCACTAGTCATTGGTGGAATGGGGGCCTTGTCACTAGTGGTTTGGTAAGGAGCTCAAGGAACCTGTACACTATCAAACTTTTTGCCAGCTCATTACAGGGCAAACAATTCTTGTTCCAAGGCCTCAATACATTTATCCTTTGTTAGAGATCTGCCAGTAGTGACATCCTGCTGTAGTACCTCATGGATTAGTGACTGCTACATAGTCACTTGCTTAGAGTCTGGGTTACTATTGGATGAAAGTCTGCTAGTAATAATCTGTCCAGGGTTTAAGCAGTGCTATTGCTTGCTACAATCCTTGTAAAGCTATTTGCTAAAATAGTTTGGGATCATAGCATCAGATGGTAAGACAATCTTGCCTTCAGCATTTTGATGGATTCTATCCTGCTGGATCATATGTTCTAGTTGGATACGTACCATAGTATGACCAGATTCACCACAAAAGTGGCAAGTGTTGTGGAACTGATTTTGCTGGTGGGGCTGACTACTATTAGCAAAAAGTGCTTCCAGATGTTCTAGGGTACTAATGATCACTGTGATTGTTGCTAATTCAATAGCTTTGCATTTAGAGGCAGGGGGCAGCATAGCAGAAATGGTGAGTGCTGGAATGATACTGGGAGTGCTGGCAACAGACATGGTAGTAGTAGACTTGGTGGTCACTATGTCAGTACCCTTCAATACCTATTTCACACCTTCAAAGACCTATTCCACATTATAATAATCTTTGGGGTGGTGATTAGAAAGTGTGATTTTGAGCTGGTGGATGATTTTAGACCAAAGCAATGTGGAAATACCTTGCTGGAATAAGTGACATTCTTCATTTCAGTAAAGTTTGCCATTAGTGAGGAGCCACCTAGTGATCCATTGGAAATCCCAATAGTAGTCAGAAAATCATCCCAATGTTGCTAAACTACTATTGAAGGTCTGGTTGACAAGTTGCTCAAGATCTCCCAGAGTATACTATACACTAGCATCAGCCCCAGGGTATAACCTAAGTACCACCACTTTCCATTCCTAATATGTGTGAGGCTAAGGAACATTGTTGCCAATTGCTAGGTTGTCACTAAATTCTGGTAAGCCAAACCAAGTTTCCACCATATCATAAGAGACATAGCAAGCTATATATTCCTTTTTCTAGGTATCATCAGTAATACCACAGTCAACAAAAAGATACTCCAATTCCTTGAAGTATTGAAGGAGCTCCCTAGAGCAGCTCTCATCCCATTTAGGAGCTATTATGTTGTTATGAGGGGGTATCTGAGCATGGTGAGCAACAGTATTGTTATTCATAGTGATTGTCAGTATTGTTGGTGGAAGTGGTACTTGTTGGTCATTGGGTGAAGTGGGAGTTGAATGATTCTTGAGGAAGAAGACAGAGGAGTCAGTAGTGGATAGTGGTGATAATGAAGCACTAAGAAAGCTCTCTACAAATGCTCCTGGGAAGTCACTAAGAAGTTCACTAATATTGAGGAGGTTCCTAGTGGCTTCTAACTTGTCTGCTAGCAGTCTAGGCTGGGTATTTGGTGTACTAGGGGAGGTTGATAGCAAAGAGTCAGATAACTCAATGGTAGATTCCAAGTGATGCTTTGCTTAGGCTCTAGTTTCTGGTGGAATGATTACCTAATCCCTTGCATTGGGCTCCAAAATAATGTGCTCCTATGCTGCCTAGCTGCCATGTAGAAAACCAAAAGGAAGACCTAGAGTGCACTGGCAACCAGATAGGGTAGCTGGCAGTAGAATATATGTGAGGGCAAGTCAGTAATTGTCCCAGAGAATGAGAGCTGTTGAGAATAGGCTGAAAAAGGGGTGCAAGTGAAAGGAACTGTTACATCAGCCTAAGTTGCTAGACACTAACAGTATGTTGCTAAGTCACTAAACAAAAAAAATGGAATAGGAATAGAGGAGAAGGTAGTATGTAATAGGGATGGTGGTAAGGTAAACAAAAGTTGCTAAAGTGGGAAAGGGGCTAAGGACAAGTCATTAGGCAAACAACCACTAAGAAGATGTTGCTAAGGTAGGTAAAAAGCCCAGTGACAAGGAGGGAAAAGGGGAGCAAGAATGTAAGTCAAATGGGAAGGAACTTGGAGAACACACAAGACTTGTCACTAACCATAGTCACTAACATTGCTAAGACACTATAATACTAAGGTATCTGTACTTGGTGCTATGCTAAATCAAGGGTGGGGTTACTAAAGCTTATTACTAAGCCATCAACAAGGGTAAGGGTGAATGAGAATGAGCTTTGGAGCTGAGGGAGATACTGAGATGCAAGTAATTGAGGTTACTCTATCCATTTCTTCATTGTTTTACTAGGTATATACAGGGGGTATTTATACTGTCTATAGGTAATGTAGCCTAAAAAGAAAGATGGTTACCACAGATAATGGCATCTGCCAAAATGCATACTGGGTATCAAGATGGTAACCAAATGTAAGTATCTAATGTTAAAAAGTGCATACTATATGTCAGAATAAAAATAAAGAGTATATTGAACATTAGTATCTGAAGTATAGATGCTGCTCAAGTATGTTAGTAATCAAGAAAAATAAAGGGTCCAAGAAGTCACATGTCCAGATGTTCATTTTGAAAGCAAAGTGCCTATGTCACTAAGGGGGCTTTTGGCAAGGTTATTCTAGATGTGTGGTCTAGGCTCTATGTAATAAATACTTGTGATCCAAAAAATTCCTGTGATTGCTAAGGTCTCATACAAATTTCATGCTGATCCCCAGGTCAGGTGCTGTCCCAATAAGATAGTTGGAGATGTTGGTAACTATAGTCAGCAACAGATGGGTCTTATCACTATATAGGAGAGGCCAGAGAGGAATGTAGAGCAAAAGTATGGATCATGAGCATGCTATCATATATACTTGATATAAAGCACCTTTCTTATGCTGATTTTGACCTTTTAGACCCTCCTTCTCTGATATTCCCTTATAGAGAGGCTCCCTATAAAGATATCAGGAAAGCTGGATGTAGATTCTAAGAGGAAGAAGGATGATTAAGGGAATTTGTCAGTATTCTAGACTTAGTATTCCTAGATAAGATCATTGAAGTAGATAAAGTCTCCAATGGCTTCCTTAGTCTTCTTTATTAAAAATAAAGATGGGTCTCTCCATCTAATTCAAGACTACTATGTCTTGAATATGATGACAGTAAAGAATTGCTGCTTCTTTTCTCTCATTTCTGAACTTATTAATAATCTCTGAGGTATACACTACTTCATTAAGTTAGATATCTACTGGGGCTACAACAATGTGTATATCAAGGAAAGGAATGAGTGGAAAGTAGCATTCCAAACTAATTGTAGACTCTTTGAACCTCTAGTGATGTTCTTTGGCCTCACTAATAGCCCTGCTACTTTTCAGACCATAATGAATGATGTCTTTTATAATCTGATTGTAGAAGGTGTCATCCTATGTATATTTGAATAATATTTTCATCTATACTAAAACTTTAGAGAAGTATTATCAGATCATATACATTGTCTTAGAATGTCTCTGTCAATACCAGCTTTACTTAAAACCTGAAAAATGTAAATTTGAGCAAACTAAGGTGGAATACCTTTGCTTGATCATTTTAGATGGTATAGCAGAGATAGACCTAGTAAAGGTGGCAGATATAGCAAAATAGCCAGAGCTAAAGAACAAAAAGGAAGTCTAGGTATTTTGGGGCTTTATTAACTTCTACTAGAGATTTGTCTTTTTCTTATCATGCTTGTCCTCTTTTTAATCTCACTAGTAAAAATGTAGCATAGCAATAGGAGTCTTCACAGCAAGTTGCCTTTGATGCCCTCAAGCAGGTTGTCACCTCTAAACTAGTCCTTCTGTTCCCAGACAGTAACTTTCCTTTTCATGTAAAAACTGATAACTCAGACTTTACTACCAGAGCTGTCCTATCTCAATAGTCAAAAGAAGATAGTAAGTGGTACCTTATAGCCTTCTATTCTAAGAGTCTCAATACAGGTCAACAGAATTATAAGATTTATGATAAAAAGATACTTGCCATTTTTTGATTCTTTAAAAGATAGTGATATTTTCTCAAAAGTGCACAGTATAAGTTTGAAGTTTGTTGATGTGCTTCTATGCTGCTTAGCTGCTGTGCAAGAAACCAAAAAAAGGCCTAGAATGCATTAGCAACTAGATAGAGTAGCTGGCAATAGGAATAATGTGGGGGCAAGTCAGTAATTGTCCCAGAAAACAAGAGCTGATAAAAGGAGAAATGCATGCATACAAGTGCTGGAAGTCACTAAATGCTAATGAAAGGTTGCTAAGTTGCTAAAAAGGATGAAGGAAAGAGACAAATTAGTTGCTAAGGGGGTGTAGTAGAGAAGTTATTAAGAATGAAAGAGGGGGACTAAGTAATACAAAGTGGGAAAGACAGTAGCATAAGCAAAAGATTGCTAAGGAGAGGTTACTAAGGTCTATGAAAGCCTAGCAATAAAGAGGGAATAGAGCAAGAACATAAGACAAATCCAAATAAACTAGGGAATAGACACAGTAAACTAGTCACTAGCCATAGTTGCTAGCATTGCTAATACACTATAACACTATAAGGCACCTATATTTGGTACCATGCTAAATCAAAGACAAATTTACTAAGGCTTGTCACTAAGTCATTAACAATGTAACAAAGAAGAACAAAAGTAAGGTCTGAAGTTTAGAGAGATAATGAGCAGATTGCTTTGAGGCTGCAGTGGACAATAGTGAACTATTAATCTTTCTTATTTGTTTTTTTTACTAGTTATGTACAGGAGGTATTTATACTGTTGTAAGTAATATAATTAAAAGTGGAAAATTTGTTGCTAAAGGTAATGGTATCTGTCAAGATGTTTAAGGTTCTATTCTATTACTTAAATAATAACCATTCATGAGTATACAGTATCAAAAATGTATACAAAATGTGTCAAATGGAAAAATAAAAGATTATCAAAATAAAAGTCTAAGCAAGCATACTATATGTCAGTATTTAAAGTATAGACATCAATTAGGACAAGAAAAATGAAGGGTCTAAGAAGTCACATGTCTATATAATGTGTTCATTTTGAAAAAGAAGTGCTTTTGTTACTAAGAGTTGTTGCTAGTAAATGTTGCTAAGGAGGTTCTCAGCCAAGTCATTCTAGATTCACAGTCTAGGCTCCACATAATAAGTGCTTGTGATTCAAAATCTTATGGTTGCTAAGGTCTTGTACAAAGTTTCAGGTTATGTGCTGTTCAGATAAAATAGTCTGAGATGTTAGTAACTGTACTCAGTGACAGATAGGTCTTATCATTCTCCCCTAAGCTGAAATCTTAACTGTCCTCAGTCAACCAAGTCCTATAATCACTTGCATGGTCTGTATACAGAAAAGAAAAAATGTATAAAAAATTAGCACTTGGCTGAACTTCAACCCAGTTCTTCCACCTCTTATTTCTCCTTATCTTTTCTCAGTTTAATCTCTGACCAATTGCTATAGCCTCACTTATTGCTGATCAGATGGACAAGTATAATATAGCCCAGGCTTTCCTTCTGGCTGTCTGCAGGTAGTGGACTGGACTGGCTTGCCCTAGCTGATGTGGATTGAGAATGTCATGCCTTATATAAGAAGTACAAGGGGGAGGATTGGATGTGCAAATTTGACAAACATTTTATGAGTAAATCTTACTTTTTATTGTTTTAGCAATATATTAATGGTTTTGCTAGATATATTAATGGTTTTGCTAGACTCCTCCTCTTCCTTCATTCTTATACCTATTGGAGGACCTGGAGAGTAGCATAATAGTAAGTGGTAGCAGTGTCACTTGGGCCAGTAACATTATCCAAGTAACTCTAGCTTTTTAAGGACTTGTCTTCTAATAAGTAGTTTTTCTTTCAGCACCTACCATATGAGCTGACAATAACAATGGGAACAAGGCATAGCAAAGGTTATGGGAATGCCAAGGAGGCTGGCCCTTCCACTCCTAAGTATGTCATTGGCAACATTGCTAAGGAGCTAGTGGCATCACTTAAGCACTACAAGACTCTCAAGGGTAAAGAAAAGGAAAGAAAGGAGGATGAAGAAGAATTTAAGGTAAGTTTTTATTTAGCTGCTAGCACTGAGTGACTGCCACTAACTTATTACTAGGAATCCATCCAAGACTTCTTTACTAACAAGGAGTTGGTGGAATGTCTTTGCTGGAGAAAGGCCTCAACTGTTGTAGATATTGGGATAGCTGCAGGTATAGTTTTAGCAAAGGTGAAAGGGAAGACAACTGTGTCACCTGTAGAATAGAAGGAATTTAGAGATGTTCAAGGAGCAGTAAGTCCTAGTGGCTAATTTTGAGTCATTGCTAATGTTCTCATAGTATGACAATTGCTGGTCAGAGAATGACCCTGAGGGCTGCTGGTATTCTACTGACACCTAACCTTGTTATTGTTATGATAGTATAAGGAAAGGTTGCTCCTACCATGGCTATTTATCACATAGCTGGAGTAGGAAGTTTGTGGGGAGGATAGCAACTCATGTAGTGTTAGTTTGATAAGCTTGAACATTTGTCAAGAGATAATGAGAGTTAGCAGTATCTGAGTGGTTGATTCAAATCAAGCATTCCAGCTTGAATCTTCTGACAGAACAGAATAAGATAATAGTGAGAAGTTGGTTGGTTGCTAAGAGTAAGCAACCTCAAAAGAGTCAACTAGGAGGTTATTAGCAGGAGCAGTAGGAGTAATAGTGATAGCAATAACAAGCCTCTAGCTAAATGACTATGGACTGTCACTATTGAGACCAAGCCTATAGTGGAAGATGTTGTTATAAGAGTAGTGATACTAATAGTGACCAGTATTGAAGAGGTACAGCAGAAGGATGACAATATGGGGAAGGTAGTGATAGAAAAGAAAAGAGTGGTAATTGAAGAAGATGACAAAGAAGAATGGGGTGGCATCAAGGCCACAGAGGAGAGGGTGGACATAGGAGAGGATGAGGAGAAAGAGGCAGATACAGAGAAGGATGCCAATGTGAAGGCAGAGGTGAAGGCAACTCCTCTTTTAGTAAGTTTTTATAGTCACTAACACTTTTACTAACTTTGTTGTTAGATCTTACATACCTCCCCTCCTCTTTGCAAAGTTAGTAATGACAAGCTGGGATGGGTAGAAGACTTAACCCTCCCAAAACCTCTAATGCTAGCTTTTTTACTCCAAAGTCTTGGAATTTGCATAGTAGAACTTGAGCAGCACTTTCAGCAAGAATTAGATGCTGCTCAGTCAGAATTCCTCAAGGCTAGGGCCTGCTATTCTGTTACTAAGCATTCAGTTGCCACTCTGGAGGGGTATCAGCAAGATTGCTAGGCCTTTCTGGCCTAGTAAGAGGAGAACAAGATTGAAGGAGGAGAGAAGAGGGAGGTGGAGGATATGCCTAGCAATGATGCTAACTTTGATACCTAGCAACTGCTGTTCCTCTAACATATTTTCATCAGCATTTTATATTGCAGACTAGCCTCCTTATGGGGCTTCATATCTTTGTACTTTTTATATAGACTAACCCCCTTAAGGGGCCTTCAAAATGTGACATAGTTAACAAGAGTTAAGAGTGAATATAAGCAACAAAGAAAGCAATAAACAACCAAAGGTAATGTAGAAGATTTAGAATCAAAAGTAAGAGACAAAGACAGAATAATCACTATGCACTAGCAATTGTTGCTTGACACTAGCAATACAAAGGGAAATACTCAGTAGATTATCATTGTGTAAAAACCCTAAAGGCATGTCAGTTGCTAACAAAAAGTTGCTAAGCACAGTATCATAGCAAAAAAGTATCAAGAAGTAAATGTCAATGAAGTATTCAAACTAATAGATGATAAGACAGACCAAAATAAAGGACTTAATGTTTGTGTATCATATATGACTGTTTTTCTGACTGTATAAGTAAACATATAAGTGAAGTAAAAATGTGAAATGTAAGTTGCTAGGGCTTAGCAAATGAATTTTAGTTGTTGTTAGTATTTGTGACATTGCTAGAGTCATTATTGTCCATGAGATCAGTTTGTTCCAGTTTATATAAGTGGGAGGTGTCAATGTCAAAAGTGTTACTAGGCACAGATATACATTCTCTAGCAAAATAGAGAACCAAGCAAAAAGTGGCTACCAAGCAATACAAAACTGAGCCATCTAATTCACAAAAGATGTAAGTGCCTCCACAGTTACAAGATATCACCACTAAAGAGCCTAGGTAACAAGGCCTCATCTTTTTGTTATGGGAGACTTTGATCCTAGTGTTCCTCATCAACACAAGATTGCCAGTTTAAAAATTATAGTTGTGGATTGTGGTGGTGTGTTCTGCTTCAAAATAGATAGTAGCTAAATAGCAAGCACTAAAGACAGTGTTATGAAGTCACTCAAGGTCTTCTTAGTAATGTTGTAAATCAATTACTCAACAAGCTATGAGGTCAGTAAAGGACATGAGAGAATTTAGTAGCAGTTGCAAGTAAGTCACTTCAATTATGTTGGTGGAAAGAAGGGAATAGGTATCAGTAACAGCATAGTAGGGGGAACAACCCATTCACTTGCAGACTGTAACATATTCTGATTAGAAGACTGAATAATAAGCAGTACTCCATCTAGGTTGATTACTATCAAATACTTTGAAAAGAGCTTAGTAAATATTAAAGTGAGGTTGCTTGACTATACCATTAGCATGCTTATTGTAACCAGAGACCCAAATGTGGTGTAAGTTGTACTTCTTTACTAGGTAGATAACTGCTTTCAGGATAAAGGTGCCATTGTTAGTAACAATTTCACTAAGAGCTCCTCAGTGACAAATAACATCTTCATATAACCACTTAGCAATGGCATCACTATTTTCCTTAATGAGTATATAGAACTTAGGGTAATATGTTAGCAAACAATACTCTTGGATGATATATTTGAACCTATTAGAAGGCAACATGAACATAGTGTCAATATATATTTTGCTAAACAAGGGTGTTGGTGTAGCAACAATTGGTGGGTTAAGTACTTTAGTCATTTGGTGAACCTGGCAGATATAGCAAGTACAAATATACTATATGATGTTGGCACTAACTTGTAGCCACCAAAAATGTTTCAGTAGGGCTGAGTAGGTAGTGAAAAGTCCTCTATGACCTATTTGTCATGCATTGCTCATAAAATTCATAAGCAGCAGTCAGTAGAAATGAATAGCTTGTAGGCACTATCTCTATTACATTGCTATAGCTTACCATTTACAATGAAGAACATAGTGGCATAGTGAATAAATGTAGTATAGACATTATTGCTAAAGTCATTGAGCCTGACTAAATCACTAAGCCACTTCTGAACCATCAAGATATAGGCATCACTAGCAATGGCCTTAGCAGTATGTGGAATATTACTATATATGGTAGTAGCATCATCATATAGAGGCAGAAAGTCATTGCTAGTTACTAGTTATAGAGCTATTGTATCTAAAGTGTCACTAGCAAATATTGCTAAGGGCTGGAACTCAAGGAGTAGAGGTAACAATTGTAAGGTTAGAGAGACATGTCTAAGCAAAGGAAGAGGGAGCTGAACTCAGTGAATAAAGCCATGTAGTTAGTTGATCCAATCTTCATATACTGAATTGTTGCTATAGTTTGGGAGGGGATTGCTAGGCTGTAGTGGGCATCTTGAAAGTCCATCAGGACTATGGAAAGTACCTTTAATGTGGATAAGCTTGAAATGGAACATTAAGATTTCCATGATCTAGCAATTTATATTAGCAGAAGGCTGAATGTCAGGGCTCTGAAGCATACCCTTAATGTAGCAAGCATTAACTTCAATAATGAGGTTCCTGACACCTATAAGGTATATCCTTAAGGACTGAAGAGCATGATAGAGGCTATAAAGCTTGAGTTTGAGCTGATTGAACTGTGATTCCCTGTCATTAAGTATGATGGACCCAAAGCAATTGTAATGATGTTCTTTGCAGTTGTTGCTACTGGCCTATAGCAATATACAACATATCAATTGCTAAGATAACAGGGTCAGGCAATTCATAGTCAATAAAGACAAGGGGCTTAGCATCTTTAACAGCCTTAATAAGATCTTGCTAAGCATTAACTTAATCTGGGCTAATCTCAAAAGAGACTCTATTATGTGTGAGTTTTGTTAAGTCATTAGTGCAGTGAGCAAAATTCTTAATAAAAATCCTAAGGACTCCAACCATACCCAAGAAGGCTCTGACTTCTGATAGCAACTTGCAAGGGCTCCATTGCTCAAGCAGGGCTAAGCAACTTTTGTCTAGTACTTGACCACTAGGTGTTCTAAGATCTTGAAAGTAGGGGCATATAAAATAAGCTTGTGACCTGAAAATATACTACTGCAATACTTCATTTACTGAAGAATTTGGTTAAGGAGCTCAAAAAACTTCCAGAGTGCTAAGTGAATGTTTGTGTTAGCAGAATGCTTAGTGGCAATACTGTTAACAAGCTTTCAGTCTTTGGACCCTTTAGTACTAATGTTGTCAATGAAACTGAGTATGTTATAGGAGATCTTGAGCTGCAGAATAAAAGTGACATTATTATGGAATATTGGTATGGAGTTGGTCCAACCCATCAGTAAGGTTACTAAGCAAAGAGCTCCAAACAGAGTCTGAAATGTTATTAAGTTGCAGAAAGCCAGGTCAATTAGTCACTTATTATAACTGACAAAAAGGTCTAATGTTGCTCTACAAATACATTCATCAAAAGATTCAGCAACATGATCTAGGAAAGGGGGCACTTCAGAATAGCAAATGGTGCATGGTTTAGCAGCTCTAGACTGTGTATAATCTAGAGCTTACTATTCTTCTTGAGGACACAAAACTGGTGGGATTAGTAAGTGGAGTTTGAGAGTTCATAGATGCCAGCCTTGATCTTGTCTCAGATGATCTTGCATACTTCTTGTTAAGGCCTGAGGGAATAGAGTGATTATGCTGAACCCAGGAGATGTAGTGGATTGTCAGTATTCTAACTAGGGAAAAGAAGTTGGAGTAAAAGCTTCCTCATTCTGAATCTTCTCATATAAAAGCCTTTTCTTACTTAGCAACTAGATTGACAAGGACATTAAGTTCATTGCTAGTGAGAAAACTGGTATTGTGGGCCTTAACAAATGTTACTTGTCATTTGCTAGTGAATCACTGAGTCAGTATAAATGGTAGAGGGTTTGGGTCATGTGTTGGTATTGTTGCTAGGAGATCACTAAGGATTTGTTGCTTGATTCTGAAGTCTTCACTAACATGGCTAGCAACAGGTTTAATCTTCCTAGCAACAGACTTGTATTTCTTCTTTACCTGTACCCCTTTTCTTTTAGCAGGATTGTTAGTAATGAATTGTACAGGGAAAAGGAAATAAACATAGATAGGGGCAATGTCTATAATGTAAGTATCTAGTAGTAAAGTCTATCCAAGAATTAAAAGATTAGAGGTATCAGTTGAA
>JABCKS010000749.1:0-12618 GCA_018851325.1 Termitomyces sp. DKA19 | reverse complement strand
AGTAGAAGGTCCAAAAGAGCACGTTCTCTCTCTTCTGACTCCTCGTCCTCTGAAGAGGAGCGACGCAGGAGAAAGCGCAAAGAGAGGAAACGTTCAAGGAGAGAGAGAGACAAGGAAGGGGATGGCGAGAGGCGCCGGTACCGATCACGGTCACGTAGTCGGTCTCGGAGAAAGAGTTATGACGATGACAGTGAAGATGACGGGCGCAGGAGACGTGACAGAGGCAAAGATCGTCGTACGCGGGACCGCTCAAATAGTAGGGTGCGTACTAGGAGCCCTGAATCTTACGAAAGCAGCCCTTCGTGCCGTGCAGCGGAAGACGAGGATGAATGGGTCGTTAAAGAACCTATGGCGCCTCCCCCTGTCCCCGTGCGCAGCGAGACTAAGGATACGGCTGTCTCTGTGCCTCGCATGCCTGCTTATGATGAGGAAGACGACTCTGCCGACGAATTGGGTCCTCAGCCCCTTCTCAAGTCCTCTGCTTCCCGACGTATCGACGAGCGGTCTTACGGTGGTGCTTTGCTCCGCGGTGAAGGCAGTGCTATGGCTGCTTTCTTGCAGGAGGGCACAGAAGCGCGTATTCCCCGTCGTGGTGAAATTGGATTGACGTCGGACGAGATTGCCAAGTATGAGGAGGTAGGGTATGTAATGAGTGGAAGTCGTCATCGGAGGATGAATGCTGTGCGGATGAGGAAAGAGAACCAGGTTATTAGTGCAGAGGAGAAGCGTGGTATTCTGAAGTTGCAGAAAGAGGAGAGGGAGAGAAGGGAGGCAATTCTGAGAGAGGAGTTTAACGAACTTGTTGAAGAGAGGTTGAAAGGTGCGACTCTTCGTGAGCCTAAGGCGACATAATGCATGTCGGTTAGACGCAAGCAAAGCACGGAGCCTCGAAGTGGTAAATGTACGATCCAAGCGTGTTGCTCACAACCTCGTTCCATTGACCACAGAGAGTATAAAGCTTATGAGTACATATATGTATAACTTATTTTGACAATGATCAAACCAAACCGACATCTGCAATGTGCTTTCTAACGATCGTGTTCCCGACCCCGGCGCACATATCCAGCGCTCAAATAAAGAAGTAATCAGGTGTCCACCATCTGTTATGACAGCAGTATAGCTTTCATATCCTGAGAATGTCAAAGTCAACTGAGTTGGAGAACATGAATCACTTGAAGAAACAAAGCAGCATCGAAGTAAAATGCTATCAACACGGTGGTCGTCCTCGTACGGTATTCGAATGAATACCGTAGCTCAGGATAACTGTCAGAGTACCCGAGTTGAGTAATTGACACCACCGGTACCAGATTACTGGCGGTGTTGAACACACACTATCTGTGGACCTTCCGTCCCACAGAAGTTTTGCTTTAGCAAATCAATCTGGGTCGAGGCCTAGTGGATACGGATGGAGACGGATGGATTCATTATGCTGGGCCCGCACCTTGTGTAGCAGGAGGATCAAGCGCACTTCTATGAAAGCTTGCTCGAACAGCTGTCTATGAACGACTGCAATGGGTCTTCAAGTCGGTTTGTGCCTGAAGCCTCATCGATCGAGTTGCTGAAAGAGTTTCACACCAAACTTTCAGAGATAGAGAAAAATACCGACGCGATCAAAAGCACCGATGGCAGCTATGTAGACAGAGAATGGATTATCTATGGTCAGTTGACAGATGATGAATCCCCGAACTCAGGCATAAAAAGATAGCCGTAGCTGCCAAAGGTTGATCAAAATCGATTAAGTCATAGAAAGGAAAACCACTTACCGTTGCCAAAAAGGGTATCCCAGTCTGTGAAGACTCTGAAGAGGAAAGGAAAAGCGTCATACTGCTCTCATAACCTCACATATCAACCAGGTATAATCTTTACCTCTGTTTGATGAATAAGGTATTGATGTTCGACAACTCTTAGAGTCTGCATTCGGATATTTGAGAATGGCCTCTGTGGGACGTTACTTTGCAATATCTACTCTGACATGGACAAGACAGACTGGGGCACGTACGAATTGCCAGGAATATATTCTTGTCTGCATATCTGTGTAATGTCGTCTAGAAAATTGTCCACCAAAGGGTTAGGGAAATATATTTTGCCAGCGATAGAATCGCTTGCTAGGGTGCCGACTCCTCAATTCTCATCTTACAACGAGCGAGTAAGCTTTCAACGAGCAGATATCGCCACATGTCCTCTAAAGTCTAACAATAGGATTTAAACATTTCAGGAACACAAAAACTACCAGGCGTCAAGCTTGCCATCCGAATCATGCGATATGCAGAAGGACGGTTCGACCAGACCTCCACTAACATCCAATGTCAGTGCAAGTTCTGCATCGATGAGAGGTTGAATCCTGCCACTTCTGTATTTTCGTCTGATATACCTTTCGTGATCGCAAAGCACGGGTCTGGGGGATTGTCAATTGACAATGCGACCTCGGGCTCCAATTCATGAAGTAAAGCTCGAGCAGCTCGTATGATGATCGAATAAAATGCAGGTCGTCATAAAGGTTCTCCGTGTTCGTGCGACACATAACAAATACTAAAGTTTGGCATCGGCCTAAGTATCGTTCTGCAAACGGTTGTATTACGTCAGTGAATATTGATTGGGGGAACACACCCCATTTGGATTGACTAGCCTAGCACAAGAACTCGGGTTAATCGTAGCAATAAGAATCGTGAAAATAGCTCAAGGTTCAATCGTACCTCGTACTTCGCGCTTCCTCACGTCTTTCTTTCGTAAAGCTTCTTGCTATCTGAACGGTGTGGGCTGCGTCTTCGGCCAAGAGCATTGTTACACTTACGGTTTACCCTTCAATCTCTCGTCTGTAAGATTACTGACGCACTCCAGTTAGGCCATGATATACGATATTCCACATCGGTACTTAAGTCCAGTATTGAGAGGTGAAATAGCCGTCTCCATCCATGATAAAGAGGCTATAGTGCGTCAAGTCGTTTTTGCAGAGGGAGAGAGGCTTATGTAGTTCGCCGGACCCAACATGCTGTCTAGAAAAGTCCGGATGCCAAGCGTTTTCCCTGGGACACCAATCTCACAGCACAAGCTTATCATACACGGCAAAATTATTTGCATCGAACAGGGACCAATCCGTGATTAGAAAGAAATTAGAAAGTGGCCAGAGAACGCGAGCAGTTCGACACTCGTTATCGAACGTTATTTTACTATTTTACTCGGTAGGGGTCTCCGAGTCTCCCAATCAGTAGTATTCCAGCCAACGTTTGAATGGAGATAGGAACAGATTTTCTGGAAATATCGACGTTTTTCTTTCATCCCCTCTGCGATTCCCTATGGATCCAAGCTTTGCATATTGAAAATCAGTTTGCGTCATCACTACATCACGTGTCAAACCGTTTAATGAATCTCCAGATTCCTCCAGATTTGCCCAGAGCCAGTTCTCATTGGGACTTATTATGTTCCTCGCTGAGCGCTGAACAGTATACCAACACCCACCTCAAGATATCGTATCCTCAAGCATCAGATCAACGCTGTTACCATTATTCTTCCATCGTTGATCATTTTTAAAAGCTGGTTCGGCACTCATGGTGAACAAAAAATTCTTGAACTGGCTCAGCCCTGAGAAGGATAGATTATTACATACCTAGATCGGGCGAGGTCATTCGGACGGATACTGATGAATGCTCGAAAGCCATGGACATGATGTTACCAAAGCTGATGGCATAAGTGGTATAGTCGGGCAACGTGCTGAATCTAGCCCCATGAATACTTAGCTTCTTGCACTCTATTCTACTTCAAATTCGAGAACCTTCCCGCCTGCGCCTTCATCCACTGGGTGATTTACAAGATGACCTCCATCTATGATCACGGTGTTGAGTACTCCTCGTCGCTCACGCGTGCCACAACGATCCCAGTCGAAAGACTCAAAGATTCGTCTTTGAGCATCTGTGAGTTCCATTTATGGATGTTTGTTGACCTGACTATAACATTTACACCTAGCGTACATTCGTATCCAATGGGTGGACCTCATCAACAATATCAGATGTCGTGTAGTTCCCCTTTCTTACTTCTTGAAATTGCTTGAATCATCAAGGCCTGGTGTCGGGGTTTCCAAGGCTTCACTGGGCCTTGTATACTTGATGGTTGCTCCTGGCTTCACAGCTTCAGGAGAGTATCTCTATGTACCAGATCTCTCTACCATCAGGCTGTGTCCGTATTCTTCCGGTGAAGCCATCGTTTTCGGCTGGTTCAACGAGAAAACGCCGTACCCTGGAATCGATGGTAGACTGACATTGGATGTCCCATTATGTCCTCGCTCCACTTTGCAACGTGTCGTCAAGTCAGCAGTTTAAGGTTATTTGTAACTAGATCGGATTAGTGCTAACGTTTGGTAGGGAGTCATCCAAGGCTGGTGTTGAATACCTTGTTGGATTCGAGTCCGAATTCATCCTACTGGAATCGACCAAACCTGTCGTAGCTGCAAACAATCATCACTGGAGTGCCACCAAAGGCTTCCCTTCTGGCTCGGTCGTCGCGAAGACTATCAAGGAAATTGCCGATGGGATCCAATTGTCAGGCATTGAATTGCAAATGTACCACGCGGAAGCAGCTCCTGGACAGGTAAGGATACTCGATCTGGATAGGCCTGTAGTGATGACTTTTTTTGATAGTACGAGATTGTTACTGGTCCCCTTCCTCCGCTGGAAGCAGCCGATGCATTGGTCCACACCAGAGAGATCATATACAATACATCCGCTAAGTATGGACTGCGCGCCACTTTTGCTCCGAGGATCTATATGGACTCTGCCGGTAGCTCCGCGCATACGCATATATCAGTTCATTCCAATGACTACGAGAAAGTGCCTGACAAGCTTTCTTCCGTCGAATCTTCTTTCCTTGCTTCGATCCTCGCCAATCTTTCCGCTTTGACCGCCCTCACATTGCCTACTCAAGCCTCATATAAGAGGATGGCAGATGGGGTCTGGTCTGGTGGTACATATGTAAATTGGGGCACTGAAAATCGCGAGGCTCCGGTGCGCCTCGCCAACGCGACATCTCCTTGCTCCAGGAACTTCGAGATGCGCTTTGTGGACGGGACTGCGAACCCGTACATCGCTCTCGCGGGTATCCTGGGTGTTGGCTTTGTAGGTATCCGCGACAAGTCTGAACTCAAGATGAAGGATTGTCCAGGCCCGAGGAGCGCAGCTCAGCTAACTGAAAACGAGAGACGAGCCCTTGGGATCACCCAGAGGATGCCACTGACATGGGAGGAGGCACGTCAAAACTTATATAAGAATACGATCCTAAGGGATTCTGTTCTCGGAGCTGAGTGTACAGAAAAATATTTGGCGGTTAACCAGGTATGTTCAGGCGTCGTTCTAAATCTTCGTAGCGAAGTTCATCAGTGAAACAGACCCTCGCTGATGCCTTGAACCTTGATGGTAATGATGAAGTGGCGGCGCTGACTCGTCTGGTCGAGTTCTATTGAGTGGATCGCTGGACTCATCTGAGGTGCTGGTAATGATATGAGTGGTTTCAATATCTTGTAGCACATGTCCTCCAAATTTACACATCTAATCAAAGCTCATGGCACATGTCGGTATGGGCGTCTATTGAGATACTATACTTTTCATGCTTCAAGCTTCAAGCCCAAAGTTTAGAACGTTGACAATCTTAAGGCAGGTGTAATATGCAAATTGATCAAAGGGTAGAAAGTGATGGGCGCGCGAAGTTCCATAATCGATGTTTGGATATCCTGAGTCCATCAAGTTATTGAAAAAAAGGAACTTTTGTATCAACAAAAATAAATTATCTTGGTCCAAATAACCTTCCCTCTCGGGCCTAAGCAGTTCTTTTCAACCTCTTTTGGATTCATCCGACTTGGCGGTGTTCTTTACATTCCGGTTTCTCGGGACTCTTTCTCCCATTGTAATTTTTTGTTCCTTGGCATGTTCATACAGATACTAGTTCTTGTCTGCTTGGCATATGTATCAATACTGAGAGTGCGATATAGGATGCCAGGTACTGCCGCCTCGGAACTTGATGCTACAATCGTGCTGCTGCGTCTTACCATAATCTGCATGTTGAAGCTCAATGAGGCCATGTGTCCACACCTCATCCAAAAACAGACCATCAATCCCCCATAGCGGATAAGTACCTAGATGGCGTTTGACCGCGATCGGAATAGGGTGCTACTCAATCAGCGGGCCAATGGAACACGTCAAAGTGCATGTGGTTGGAACTGTACATCATCTACGGCGTTTGCTTCTTGACGGTCACATTTAGAGTCATTTATCGCGACCTGATTGCTATCCGTTCTGGACTCGGCCTCCATGGCGTTCGAACTCGACATCCCAGGGAAAATCCAGGCTGGCTGGGAACGGAACGCCTACAGTAAGTACCACACCGCCTCACATGGCTAGTAAACGAGCACATTTGAATTGTCTTCTTACAGTTGCATGTGCCACACTAGTTGCTTACGAATATCGTGAGTGTCAGACCCTATATGAGTTAAACCTATCTTTCTCACTATCTTGGGTGCAGTCCTTCAACTAGGTGCTGAGGCGAGTCAACCATATAATCACCTTGGAGTAGAGGATATAGAAGAGCTGATGAAAACCCTCATACTAGGTGGAGTTTTTTTGGGTGAGTTAAATTTGAAGTTTTGTAAGAAGATATAATCCAGATTGGAGTTTCAGAAACAAAGGTGGTCGATAGCCAAGTGTTTGTTTCTTTGGGTAGGAGCAGATGATGTCGGGTTGGTATTTGTGGCTAATTCTATGTATATGCAGTCACGATATTATGCCCTCGGATATAATATGTATGTTGCATATATCCTCAAGTCCTATACACCATATTTTATTCCCTTGGTCCAGATCAAATGCTGTTGGTAGGTATCTCTAGATAAAAAGCGAATAAAGCTTTACGAACCTTCCTATAGTTTTCATGTTTGAGCGTCCTTCATATGAAGTGAGCATGCTATCACATTCGCCTGATTACTGATTTCCTTATAGCGGCCGACCAGATGTTAGTTAAGTTTTTTACATGATCATATGCTCTGACACAGATTGTACGTCTTCCTTTACTAGGTGTAAGTGCACGGCGCCTGGTATCGTGGAAAAGCTTCCAATCGCGGTTCGCGGCGTGTCCTTTCTTCACCTTGTTAGGTTCCACCTTTTTCCACTGGCAAAATACGGGAGCAAGCTTGCAGGTCATCACAACACACAGTTCGTCTTTTCTATTTGATTGTGTGCATCTTGCTGATTCTTTCTCTTTCTTCCGCGCAGTCATTCTCGAACTCAGGCTATACGCCATGTATGGAAGCACAAAAAAGATACTTGCTCTATTTGTATAGGGATTGTCTGTGAAAGAGTTCTCAGGCTCACGAATATGAACAGGTATTCATGACGTTTGGAGAGGCCTTAGCCATGGGCTTGGTATTCGGTCTTCCACAGCCGGAATCCATCGGTATCTCATAGTCTCCGTGCAACTACCTTATTATCATACTCATGCCTTCCGCAGGGACCAATAACCCCCTACCCGGCGTCTTTATCTGCGCCGACGCAGATCCCCCAGATGGCAGCCACTGGATTGTTTACTACTGGGTTGCGATCCTTGTTATCGAAAGCATCTTATTGTCATTAGCAGTGCATAAGGCATGGCAACACCGGACGTCTCAGCGCGGTAGCACTCTTATGCAACGGCTAACGAGGGAATCTGTTATCTATTTTTTCACGTTAGTCTGCGAACATTTCTCGATTTGAGCTGCTCAACAAATCTATTTATTCTATCTACTCAGGATATTTTGGATATACCTTGCCAATTTGATCCTCTGGTATATCAATCGGGTCAGTCTAAATAAATTTGTTATAATCATCTTTCGACTGTCTCATAAACCAGATTACCTTGAATGAGCTTGGCACCGCTTTCTCCTTCGTTATCTCGAGCATCTTCGCGAATAGGCTGCTCATCTCTGTTCGTTCGACACATTACCGCGACATAAATGATGACGGTACCTACCTTCCGCCTGTTCACTTTGTCAAGGGTGACTCCTCGGATCAAAGTGAAGGGGTGAACAATACCATCGAACTTACGACTTTCAACGAACGGACAGGGGTATAGCAAGCCAAGCCTTTTACACTGGATTCTCCGCCCAATCCTTTGCCGGCGCGGATATTTGTTTACGTAGAACTTAGGGGTCGACTTCATTTGACAAACCGCGTGGTGCGGGGGTTTGATGAGTTCGATGCGTTGGCTTGCTCTGTTTTTCATAGAGAATGAATGAATTGTATTTATACCACAAGCCGCAATACAGGGCTAAGAGGCGGGGTAAAGTGGCTCTCGCACTCTATGCCAGGTGTGTGTAATTGTGATCGTAATGGTGTTATGCTGGTATTTCAGTGTTGTGAATGAGAACTTTCCTCGCGGAACTTGTATAGCGTATGTAGTAGGCTAGGAGACGTCGCGAATGCTTTCATAAAGAAACCACTTATCTTCTATCGTTTAGTTTTGATGGGGGGTGAGACGCGGGCGATCGACACTGAACAGGGGAGTTTATCAATATGGAAAGGGGGGCGTAGGTGTTGAGCATAGACTTGCACGACCTTTACGTTAGGCGACACAATTTCCTTTTTAGGTATCTTACTCATGTTTATTTCGTTTTTTTTTTCTTTTTTTTTCTTCTTCTTGGCGCAGACTGCTCACGATCGTTATTTACCAGTCTTTGCAGTAAACCTTGATTATTTTTTCCCGCTTACCTATCGGATATACGGACCACCACCCTCAGTCGTACTACACTACATAGGTGTGACTGAGGGTGAGTTCCTACCTCTTACATTTTTACTTATCTCGTACTTACTCGTTTCCTGTAGACTAAAATACTGTAATCATCTACAGGTAATGCTCAGTCGTACTACACTACATAGGTGTGACTGAGGACTAAAATACTGTAATCATCTATAGGTTATAGGCCCCGTTTGCACTTTCACTTTGTAGAGCCACTGCTCCGAAACGACTCAAAACAAAATACATTACATTACATGCACTATGTTAACATGATGTCCACACATTCATCCAACCCACCAAACTTCCCGGAAGAAGCTCACTTTGACGGCACAAACTACGCCACATTCAAAAATTGGGTCATGATAGCTGCAAGGGCCCGAGGTGCCCGCGGATACCTAGACGGAACAATCACTAAACTGACTAAGGAACCAAAGACAAAAGAGAGTGAGATCAAACCTACCGAGTGGTCGTCGACTTCCCCATCCTTGGAGGAGTGGGAAGAAAGAGATGCTTGGGTGCTAGGTTTAATCATTTATAACACCAAAAATCCTGTGGGATTAGGGATAAAAAGGGATGGATCTGCTGCGGAAGCCTGGGAGGAACTCACCAGTAACTATGGAGTATTCTCAGAGATAGCTGCTATGAATGCCGAAAAAGTGTCTTAAAGCTACAGAATTCACTGATGGCATGGACTTCTTGAAGCACATGGAGGATCTTCGAGAGAAATGGAAGTCAGCGATGGAAAGGGGGGAAATACTAAATGATGCAGCATTCCAAACCATTCTGATTGCTTCTCTCCCAGAATCCTGGAATGCAGTAGTGGCTGGAATGTACACCATGAAAACATCCAAGGATGTTATTGCTGCACTTACTATACACTAGGATCGACTAGTACTTCAGAAACAGAAAACTGGAGTTTCAGCAATGGCTCTACAAGTGCAGACCAAACAAAGATTAGTATGTGTAAATCCTAACTGCTGAAGAAATGGACACACCATCAAGAATTGCTACTGGAAGGGGGGAGGAAAAGAAGGACAATTCCCACCAAACTTCTGGAACAAGGGGAAGATCTCCCAAACCCCATCTGGTGACACCTCTACCAATGTGATCCCACCTGCCATGAACATAGCCACCTCAACCACACAAGGGGAACAAAATGCTCAAACCCCACCTACATAACCCCACATCACATATGTGCTGGCAGCCATAACACAACCCATAAAAGACTTCTCAGATATCCCCACTTATGCCAACTCAGGGGCAACCAATCATTTTTTTGTCAGCAAGGATGTGTTCTCTGATTACAAAGATTTAATGAACCCTATGCAAGGGCATGCCACTCCAAAAGGTGCAATGTTCCATGTAATCAGGAGAGGTACTGTCTGCAGAACATGCAAAACTGTGAACAGCTCATTAGAACTAGTGTTCAAAAATGCCCTACATGCCCCAGACCTTTCCTCAAATCTAATCTCAATAAATTGCTTCAACCAAGCTAGATTTAAAGTCATTTTTGGCAGGGGATTAGTCTGCTTCCAGGACCCTGCTGGCAGAGAAGTATTGTGCAGTAAAGAAAAGGGAGGCATGTACCTGATTAGGGCCCTCAGAGGAATGGAAGTGCCATTGGCCATGACTGCCAAGTCAACAATGAAACCCACTAGCCTTGACATCTGGCATAGAAGGTTCAGTCATGCTAGTATATCCACTATTAAAAATGCATTAGCAAAGAATCTTGTTGATGGCTTAGAGGTAAAAGGGGATCTCACCATATCAGGTGTGTGTGAAGACTGTATCTATAGTAAACATGCAGCCTGACCATATGATGCAGTGGTAGAGCCAGAGGGAGCACCAAATGACTGAGTGTACATAGATCTGTGGGGGCTAGTGAGCATAATGTCTATGGGAGGAGCAAATTACATGATGGTGGCAGTGGATGGTGGACCATTGCACATATTGGTAGACTTTCTGACCAGAAAAGATGCCACAACTACTTTCACCATGTTTGCATCATACTATACTGAATCTGAATGCCAAACTGGATGTAAATTGCAGGAAGTAAGGGTTGATGCCAGATGAGAATGGATAAACAAACCATGGACATTATACCTGGTTACTCATGGCATTATCCTCAGGGTCACTATCCCCTATGCACATGCACAAAATGGGGTGGCAAAGTGAGCAAACCAAACAATCCTAGAGGGAGTGTGGTGCATTCTAACTGAGAGCAGGTTACCCAAAGAGCTCTGTGCAGAGGCTGCAGCAGCCCAAGTCTTATATGAGAAACCTGCTTCCATCATTGTGGTACCCAAACATAGTCCCCAAAGAGTTGTAGTTGGGTAGACACCAGTGAGTAGATCACTTACACCCATGGGGATGCCTTGCCTGGACAAAAGTCCCTGATGAACTAATACAGTCTAAACTAGACCCAAGATCAGTCTGGACTCACTTGGTGGAATATGCAAATAGTGGTTACTAACTTTATAATCCACAATTGAGATCCATTGTAATTTCTCAAGATGTTATCTTTGAGGAGGGGGTAGGACATTGCCCTCTCACCATACTTGATGACACTGACAAGGACAATGTACCACTATCTGTATCTATCTAGGCACCTCTGACCTTAGCACCCAGCTCAAATCTCATTCTCCCCAGACAACTAGTGGCACCAAGGATTCAACCAGGACCTACCTACCTTGACAACATACTCAATGTCAAACCCTCAGCAGCCAGTGATCAAACACTCCCTCTGATCAGGGGCTCCAATTGAGCATCACCCCCTAAAGCCATGCCACCCCTGTGCAATTGATTGAGGCTAACCAGGCCAACCTCAGCCCTCATTGCAGTACAAGAGACCTTGCAGAGGGAATAAGATACATACAAAGATGGAGAGAACTGAGCTTTGGGAGGGGATCAGCCAGCAGCATTAATGGCTGAAAGTCTGTATAGTTACTTGTCAGCTATGGATGCCAGAGAGGAGATAAGCATACTGAACACCTACATGGAGGCAATAAAGAGGAAAGACTTATAGCAACTAGCAATGGATGAAAAGTTGAGAGTAATGGAGGAACATGGTGTTTTTAAACTTGTGGATGAAGAAATGGTCCCAAAGAACAAAAATATAGTTGGGTGCTGATGGATCTATATGAACAAATTCAATGCCAAGGGTAAAATTGTTAGAAGGAAGGCTAGACTAGTGGTAAAAGGGTTCTCTCAGATTGTGAGGAAGGATTTTGATGAGACTGATGCTACTGTGGTATGCCTGGAATCTCTTCAAATGTTTATGGCAATAGCTGCCCAAAAGGGTTTTGAGATCTGGCAGATTGATTTTGTCTCAGCTTACCTTAACAGCATCCCAGAACATGATGTCTATATGAGGCTACCACCAGGCTTCCTAGGAGGGGAGAGGAAGTTGGCCAGACTCCAGAAAACCTTGTATAGATTAATGCAAAGAGGGTTCAATTGGTATTGGACTCTGGATGGTGCTGATATGATGTTGTCACAACATTGGGAACATACAAAATATCAGAAGTCAAAATAAACCATTTATTAAGGCTGAAAACTGTAAGCCTCCTGGTAAAACAAGTTCCAACAACATTATCTCCTTAAAACACACCAGAAAAAATATAGAACAGGATAGGACAAGGACTAAGCTATACACAATGATAGTCCCAATCACTGTAATGGGAGGAAAGTATGGAGCTGGCAAAAGCACTGGAGTGGCATCAATTCTGACAAGATCTGGATCAAAATAAGATCTGATCTAAGAATAATTAGATTAGAATGGTGGCAGAATGGAAAATTATGAATGGAAGCAATACAAAAGAGGAAGAGATATATAGGGAAAGAAGAAGCTCAGAATGGAAAAGAAGGATGACA
>JABCKS010000748.1:0-12623 GCA_018851325.1 Termitomyces sp. DKA19 | reverse complement strand
ACTAGTTATATAGTGAAATACAAGATGTTGTCCTTACATAATCTACAGACATGCATCACCAACACATGTCAATTACTCAGTACAACAATGTCAAGGTAACAAAATAGCTGAGGGTAACCTCTAGGTTACATAGGGCTTAGCCAATTCATGGCTCACATTAAATGGTCAGGTGCCATATTTAACTGTAGAATATGGCTGTTTATCATACTGCATAATATGAGGATAGCTAATCTTCCAATTTTTCCTGATGTGTTATTCTTTTTGTGCTGTGGAGACTGTTGTTGGGAGACATCCCACTAAGCCACATGGCTCAGTGGAATGTCTCCCAACATAAAGTAAATTCAACCCATCTGGCAGGTGTCTACCCCCCTTTGTCCTGGAATCCCCAGGGTCAGTAACTCCATGGCTAGTGATGTTTCTCACCCAAATTCATCAATATTCTTTGTGGCTGGTTCACTGCCAGACATATTGCCTACCACGGGGGTCGATCCACTGGCCATCTGGGTCGGTCAGGTTTACTTTATGTTGTGTCTTCTCACATAGTATCATGAAAGATCCATAGCAGTCAGTGAATTTAGTGTCTTCCTCTGATATCAAATCCATGGCTGATGACAGGGCTGCATGCCACCTACAAGCTGTGGCCATTTCATGGCTCACAATGATGGATGGTTGAGTGCCGTAGTTGCAAAATATGGCCATTGAGAAAGAGATCCAGGATTCTGGAAGGAAAAAGTTGGCAAAAGAAGGAGAGAAAATGATACACGTAGAATACTCTCGATGTGAGAGACAAGCTTAACAAGTACCAAGCAAATACATGCCACGGCAGATCAAAACCCGAGAAAGTTGCTTTCCAAAAGGAAGTCTGATGGGTTGTTGGCAGCCCGTGAGAAGGCTTGAAGCAGAAGGAACGTATCGAAACCTGACAAATCACACGAAGTAATGAACACTACAGCTCAAGTCAATGTAAGTCTAGGTATAGGATCCATTCATGCCTTCTCGACACGTCCTATATGTACAAGTTTGACAGCTGAGATATAATCAGAATCTTATCTCTTGTTGTGTGGACATTGGCCCATCTTTCCACATTACCGTCACGACCACCAGTTACTTTCTCATGCTCAAGACGTGCATTGAAATCCTCTCAGCTATGCTTTGTGTTCGTCAATCTTCATGCAATATGCGTGATTCTTCTTTTTCTTGGCAACCTTTCTTATCTTGTCAGTCTTTTCTTGCTTTCTGCCGTACTCCGCAAGAATCCTGCCCATTTTGTCTCGTTCATGAGCCACTTCGCCTTTATCACACACCATCTATCTGTAATTCACAATACGAGCAAAGTCAATCTTCCAATTGCTCTTGAATTGTCACCGTTTCTGTGTACTGGCTGTGGAAATCTGCGGAGATTGCTATGGACTTCAAGTGACTCATATCGTATCGTGAAAGATCCATAACATAGCCAGTCAATTTAGTCTTAATTTTAAATCCAGAGGCACTGCTGATGATAGGGATGTATATCGCTGTTGATTAGCTGCAAGCTGCGGCTGGTTCAGTGCCGTACTTCCCTGTAGATTATGGCTGTCTATCTAGATTGTACAATACAAGGAAAGCTCATCTTCTTATTGTTCTTGAAGCGTTACTATTTCTCACGCTGGCTGTGGAAGGCTGTAGAGACTGCTGTGGACTTCAAGTGACTCACAAATTATATATGTATATATATTACCAGGCAGGCATTTGCACTAGGAGTAATCGCCTTTCATCCTTGTCTGATTCTTTCTAGAGTAGGCGTCCATTGATAATCATCACACTTGCGGCCCTGCGTGAACTATCCTCCTCAACCCCTGATCTGATGCCTGCCTCATCATGCAATGGTAGAACAACGTTGGATATTGTTTGGAGCTGCGTTACCACCATCTTTGCTTGTACCTGGATTGCCATCCATCCCTACTTTCCAATCAACGAAGAGAAGCTTTGGAAATGCCGCCTCAAGGCTTTCGCTATTGGGCTGATTACTCCTGAACTCATCGTCTTGTGGGCAATACGGCAATGGCGGTCATCTAATGCATTGGCGTGTCAATATAAAAGTGTGTCAAACTGGTTTTACAGATCTCTAATGTTGTCTTATTCTTCCCAGAGTATTGATGGACTCAGACGCATGGCTTCTTCGCAATTATGGGCGGTTTCCAGATCTGCGACCCATGACGAGTCCAATTGTGGTACTTTGGATCCACGTGACCTCAAGTGCTATTTGGAAGGTCGCAACCCATCACAGTACCGGAGAAGGAAGAACTCTGCGATAAAAGCAAAGGGGATGGCCTGTCAAAAGCACTCGCTCTCTTCCAGGTCTCCTGGTTCATCATTCAGATACTGGCACGGACAATCCAGCATTTTGCCATTGCTGACATTGAATTTCGTTACACTTGTCTACGCTGTCTTAAACTTCATCACATACTACTGCTGGTGGGACAAGCCCCTCGATGTCGAGTATCCAACCAAGATTTACAAGCAACCTTGTATAGCTTCGACTGATCATTCATCTTCAACATCTTCCTCGACAATGCCTGTTTATGCAGACAACATCGACAGACCTACAGCTGAAGACACATTCGAAGCGACACCCAGCCCTTTCGAATGCGATGATTGCTACTCATCTATCTCCCCAGCTCTCGAGCCAAATGTTTATGATCAACCAGAGAGCGATCTCCGCCACAGTCCCACTTCTCCTCTGGAGTCAACTCCAGGTGCAGGTGCCAAGACAAACAGAAATGAGGAGGATACAGTGGAACCTGTTTCTCAACCGCCAACTCTGCCTATGTTTAAAGATATGGAACAACAGTGGACCAAAGACACTGAAATGTCCGCCCTTTCTGCTCCGAGTCAAGTGCATCCCATCCGAGATAGCTCGGATTTCTCAGTGGGCGGCGACCATGGTCAATGTCTGGACAATGACAACTGCACTACCCCTCCTGCCTTACATCTTGCAGAAGAAGGGAGGATCACACCAACCACTTGTTCGTCGAGCCCAACATTTCGTTCTTCTTTGAAAAAATCGTACCTGAAAGCCAGGGATCCCTCCCGGTATGGTGATTCTCACGGGACATGCAGAAGCATTGGCAACCCCCTTTCAGACATGGTGGCTGGTTCAGGTCCATACGCATCTGGGATCTTTACATCCAGAGAGGACGCGGTTCCTGCGGGGTTTGGTTATATCCTTGCAGCTATATTTGGGGCATTCCATTGTCTAGGGTTGCCTATTGTGTTTCCAACCAAAGTCGAAGAATGGCTATGGCGCACTTCATCCATTTTCATCACTTCCTTTCCGGCCTGCTGCCTCCCATTTGACATATCGTTTCTTCTTGGCGTATCTTTATTATCCTGGACTCGAAATGCATCTTCCCGTTATGAGCGCGTACTAATAAAGAAATTGCTTAAGATGTTGACATTCTTCTTGGAGCGTTGTATTCCTCTCCTCTCCACAATCCTTATTTTATTGTACTCCTTGGCACGAATGATCCTCCTAGTCGAGATGTTTGTGGTCTTGAGAGAGACTGAACCCGGGGTCTTAATGCAAGCTGAGTGGGTTACCTACATACCTCACGTTTGACGCTAGACAATATGTACATGAGTTTTGGTGCGAAATGGACCTTATATCACTACTAGTAGTTCATGGGAATACACAATCTATTTAACAGTTAACCATCACGGGTTCCGTCCACGAAGATAGGTCTTGAGAGAAGGACTGTTCATCAACCAAGTCTGGTAAGGGAAATTATAAATGCGCAGGAAGACTATCATGACACAGCAAACCGACTGGTAAAGTATAAGTATAGAAATCTGTCACGTCAAGATTAACAATCAAGGCGTGTATCAAAGCCTTCAAAGATGTGGATTTCCAACGTCAGGGAAGCCGCGCTTTACAATACTCCCGGAAGACCGCGCAAGAAAGGATACATCAATTCGTGGTTCCTCTTGTTGTGTTGGCCTTGAATGTAAAAGGTGGAGGCATCGTCACAAACAATGACTATGAATTTTCAAGCAGGTGGCTGATCGTCGATGCTATTGCGGCCCTGTGATTGCAATCGTATCAGTACGAAAGAAGTGGACGTCTATCAGAATAAGACTATCTACGAAATGTCACACGCTCAAAGCAAGTCAATCTGATCCTGGGCCTGTTCCTTGTCTCTGCATCGATACTAATATTTGTAACACTTGATTTTATGGACACATCTCTCGAGTCCATTGTTTGCCCCACGACCGCGGTTCCTTCTTGCACCCTCGCCATTCTCTCACGGTGCCCTTCACGTCCTCCATTTCGTGCCACCGCACCGCACCAAACAATGTCCGTGCGCTCCTCTGCTCGTGCAAAGTCCCCGCTTCAGGTTGGTCCTCAGAGAGTTTCACGCTCGGCGCTGGGATAGTCATCATCCAGCCCTCAATACACAAGGTTGTTGCGATCTATGATAGGTTCCTACTATGCGGTTGAAAGGACGTCAGGGAGTCGTTGGAGATGACAGTGCTGAGAGAAGCGTATGAGGAAGTATGTTTTGACTTGCGGGTGCTGTCATATCTGACAAACTTTTTGATCGTTTCGTTATAGTCGGGCTACAGAGCCACACTTCTTCCTCCATTCACACCTACCCATGCGCCCATCGCTTCCCTCTGACCCTGGCAACCGTAGATGGCTGAACACTGAGTCTTTGTACAGGACGATCACATAGTGGTATGCTGGACGGTTGTAATCGGCGGAATATGTAACTTTTTGGTACAGGACGGATATCGCCTGATACAGTACGTTCCACTAAAAATGGATACCAGACATATGTTGTAGATTATTTTTCTGTAGGTACATGAGACGGGCACAGGTAAGTCCAATGAACAGACGGATACTTCTCCCGCTCATACCAAGAAGCAACGGTCCGTTTATGGGGACTTGCGCGTCACGTATTGGACCATGTGTGGACTGTCTATGTGTGTATACTCTCGGTATTTATAAGGGGCTCAGGCTAGTGAAGCTGACGTTGATAGTGAAGGAGAGGCGGATGACGAAGATGAGGATGAGGACGAGATGGTACACATATATATTCATCTCTTCCGGTTCGATGTTTACTGATTCCTTTCATCTGAGAGGCTTGGGGTCAGGACCTTGGCCTTAGGCCTTATCTGCCGAGTGAACGAGAGCATGAGTGCAGCTGCTTCTGTACACTCGAACGGCACTTCTGTCGTCAATTCGAGAATCCCGGACTGACATCACCGGTCCTTGAAATGACGTCATCATACACTTACATGGACATATACCTTGAACTCCACTTCGTCATACTTCGTAACGTTTAGTGGCGCTGGTATTTTATAATATCCGATGCCCTGAGTATGTACGTTTATTCCCTGTAGAAATTCCATGTTTTGCCTTTCGACTAATAATCACAACCCGTGAGAACAGCTCCCTCAAATTCTCTGTTTAACTGGACTCAAGTTGGAATAAACAATTAAGAGCTGTGATACTGGGCAAACGCGCCATAAAGAAATACAATCATGATATACTGATAGAAGTTGAACGAAAGAGAGATCCCTAGAGCATAAATGATCTGTCGTTCTTCCGGAGTCATGACTGTGCGTATATGATCTTATTTCTGCTCAGAACTCGTTATACACACTTCGGAGAGTATAAAAATTAGAAAACGTGAAAAGTTTCCACCCTTGATTATCGTGATTGTGATACCTTCAAGATGCACACTTGAGAAACAACCATCAGAGACTCTGAAGGCAGTGTACGGCCAATTTCAGTGTATGTGCCAGCTACTGGTGTGTATATATTAGAATTGACGGATCCCAGCGCAGTCCATAAAGGCATCCAAATGTCATCTATACGTCAAATCGCAGTTAGTAACCCCTTACGCTAAATCTATATGGCACAGGTGGTAGGGGTAGACCATAAAATTAAGTTGAAGTTTTCAGGTCCATTCTAATTCAGGCACTTTTTGTTAGATGCAACTCCTTCTCATTTCTCTGAAGGTACTGCCTCTTCTTAGATAACTTCCACAATCCCATCACGAAACACAGGAAAAATTGGCGTTACATCTTTACCTCTCTCTCACGACTGTTTTACATTCACATGAATGATGATCCACGCGTGTCCGTTGCACCCCAAGCTTCCCCCGCCTCTTCCCATGTTTTCTACGATTGCCGCCGTAAGCAACTTCTGAAGTGTGATAATCATGGCGTCGGAGTTGATGATGAGCTGACTGTGTATTGGAATGCTTTCCAGCCCATATTTGAGGGTTTTGTGAATGACACTATTGATGTTACCGGTCCCCGGCGGATTTAGCACTTCTGCGCGGCCTACCGGGCAGCCACTGGATGCGCACTTGCCGCGTGATCGTAACCGTGAAGCGAAAGCAACAGAAAAGGCGACTGTTAATACGAAAGAAATTTGAATTTTTGGGTCTCGAGACGGTTTTCAAGCGCCGGGCTAACTAAGACGAGGGGCTAAGTAGTATACCGTTTGATTAGCGGTATAAAACGTATTGAAATGAAGTAGGGATAGCACCTGTGGATGAACAATACCAATGAACTTGAGCCAAAATACCTCATGCCTGCATATATGCGCTATATCCATATGCGCCTGTCACGCGCATCAATCAAGACATCATTTGTTTTTTCTCCTTCTAAGCCCGACTGGATCCCAACGTATGTATACACCCGAATGTCGGATATAACTCTACTTGCAGCCAACATATTAAATAGTCGTATGGATAATCAAAACATATGCGAGAGAATCTGTACGTACGTATAGGTAGGTATGCACGGAAGGATATCTAAATACCCGATATTTTTCATTTCGATTTTATTCGTTTTTACCATTCGAGCCGAGGATACGATTTAAGGTCGAGCTCGAGCTCGAAATCGTGATTCCCCAATCCAAATCTTCAGAGAAAAAAAATGGAAGGCGCTTAGCCATGTCGATATACCCTAATCCTCATCTCCATCCACCGTTCGACACCTAGTCACCGTTCACCTCCCACTTCAATTTATAACCAATATTTCATCAGATATCGCCCACACGTCCATATATATGTCGCCATCTCATCCTAATGCACCCATCTCCTGCCTTCCTTCCCTTCCCTTGTTCCAAATCACCTTACCTTATCGTAGCCCCCAAGAAACTCGGAACCCTCTTCACCTCCTTCCTCTTTGCCCACACCTCCACAACACCCATCTTGCCCTCTCCATTCGCAACCACAATTCTCGTCCCCGCCCCATTAAGCACGCTTCCCACAATCGCCTCCTTGTCCCTGTTACCCCCTTCCTCACCATCAGGTGTTTGGGACGGAGACTGAGACTGGGAATGCAGAGAAGAAGAGGGAGAGAGCAAGAGGGAGGGGATGAGAGTGGTGACGTGCCGAAGGGAGGGGTAGGCATGGATCGCGATTGTGTTGGTGGGTGTTTGGCGTGGCCAGGGGAGGCGGGGAAGAGAAATGGATGTGTTGGTGTTCAGAGGGTTGGGAGTTGTATTTGTGCTGGTGCGGGTAGTACGGGTACGGGCATGGGTATTAGTGTTTGCGAGGTTGACGGGGGTATTGTTATTCGTGATAGCGCTATTGGAAGAGGAAGAAGGGGAAGGTTTATGAGAGTGCGTCGTGAGAAGTTCCTTGCAGTGTGGGGAAAAGTAGATACTAGTGATCGGCGTGCCGAGCTCAAGTTTACCGGGCGTCGTAGCGTTCGAATGTTGATTGAGGGGATTAACATTCCACAGCTGCATAACACCCTCGACGTCACCTGTCGCGAGGAGACGGGGCTGCCACGGACAAAATGCGAGAGCCTATATCAATCTATCAATCCCCGTTGATCTCAAAAAGTGTGTGGCGCACATACCGAAATAGCACCACAGTGCTGCATCTTCTTTCTCCTCTGCACAAACTCGCCCACGTCAAGCGGGACCCTCTCCTTCCCATTGCCATCCCAACAGTAAACGATTCCACTAGAGTCTCCACTTGCCCAAATCCTCCCATCGACGTTCCATTCTAAAGTAGTGATACACCCCTGATGCCTCGTTACTTTCCTCGCCTGCTCCTTCATACCGCTGATGTTCTTCAAACCGATCCTCGTATCGTAATGTCGTATCGTTCCTTTCTCACCACCGATAGTTAATATGCCCCCGTCCCCGTTCCACGCCATCGCACTGACAGTCTTCTTATTCGTCCAACTCACTACTTTTTTCCTCGCCTTGATGTCCCAGAGCTGTATCAGGCCCGTGCTCGTGCCCACTGCCAATAGATCTCCACCAGGCGCACATTTCAACACCCTCAAATCCCCATCACCCTCCCTCAATCTCAATAGTTGCCCCACCTCCTCCCCAGTCGCGATATTCTTATAATGAACTCTATCTCCGCGACTGAAGAAAACAACATTATCGCCAGAGCAGCTCATCACAGCCCCACCACCAGAAGGTGCTGAAAAGTCCCACGTAACCTTCGTGTTCCTCATGTAATATTTCGCGGAACACTCGGGGTACGTCGGAACTGCTGGTGTTGGGGCGAGAGAAGCTGAAGACACACTCCGCATGAGCGCCATCCCCGAGCGACTGATGAGACCATCGTCGGGACCTGGGCTGCATGCACGAGAGGCAGTAGTGAAGGAGGACGCAGAGCTGAGGGGACGAGGATGGTGAAGAGGGGCGCTAATTCCGATGTTGGTCAGGTCGAGCTCCGACGTATGGATTGAGTGTGTACGCAGGAGGCGGTCGAGGCTCTGCGATGTGGGGTGGGGAAGTTCACCACAATTAGTTTATGGTGGTACGACTTGCGGAAAAATTGATCAAACTTACAGTAGAGTTCGTGGAGGAAGACACGCCTTGGAGCGCGTTTTGAAAGCCTACAGAGATCGAGGAGATTCGTGCGCGCTTTCTGAGGGTTGGACCGCCTGAGTACGCGCTAGCGGACAGAGACTCAGGCTCGTCGCCAAGGGAGAGAAGGCGTTTGCGTGGAACGTTGACCGAGGCGCTAGGAACAGCTGGCGCCGGCATCGCTGAACTCGAGCTCGAGCTGGAGGGGTCCATGCCCGAAATTTGTATGAGAAGGTAAGAAGTCAGTAACGAGAACAAGAGATTTAAGAATTGACCGAGTTATGGTGATCGCATTTGTACGTATTGACGTGTTATTTGGCATCCGGCCATCCTGCATTTTGGCCGACATATCTTTGCTTCGCCACTGTTCTTCTACATTTTGGAAATTCGGGGAGAACAATGGCTTTGATCCTGTCGTGATTCATCGTAAGACTCAGGTGTTAACGCATTGGCCATGATGAGCCTGCCTCAAGCTCTACCTACGGAACTCCCTTCTCTTCTCCGAGTCGGGTCCGCGGTGTAGCATTCTTGATACGACTTATCGAAGAACCCCGGCCGCTTTACTAGTTCCACGTTGCAGAGAACCGATTTGGCAATTCTCGAATCGGACTCTGTACCCTCTCACTTGATCATGACAGAATTTTCTAGCACCAGCTTTTCATCTTTTTCTGTCTTACAAGAACGGTAGACAGTGCAAAAAATAGGTCAATGTGGTACACCACCGCCGAACTTGCCCAACGACATTAACGACCCCCACCCGCTGAATTACGATGACCTTCAATAAGAAGCCTCAAATAACGTCAATTTACCTTCTAAGAACACCCTACTGCAAGCTTGGTTTTGTCGTAACCTCAGCTAACTTTGTTGGGCACTTGATTCTTGAGATGTCTGTAACAGAAGATGTCAATTGTCCGACTGATAGTCTCTCGAGATATAGGTAGTGTCAAAAATGAGGTATGTAAGCAACCCAGTTGACCGGTGTGTAGAAGCCTGCGTCGGGTTTTCCTAGAAGCACAAACATTTGAACCAAAGGATTAAGCGTGCCACCATGTATAGGAGCTTGATCAAGTGAGAAAGGGGAATATACAGCCAATGGATTAGACGAGATACCCAATACAGTACACGAAAAAATCGAAGGAGATGATGGGTGGTACGGGGCATCATGATACTGTAGATTGGCAGGCAGGGTCATCATCATAGATGACATGCGCCCATAGGAAATTGTTCAGGTTCGCTCGAACATTCGAAGTTCCTTGCGAGACAATGAGTAACCCGGAATGTGACCCGCCATCAAATAAGCAAGATATCCAGAAATCGAGTCTTCCGTTTTGATCAAAATCCCCAGGAGATACGACCGTGCGTCTATAGGATTGACCACATAATGGAACCCTTTATTCAAACCTCGAACACCGTCGGAAAAACTTGTTACTATATGCCTAAGGGCATACCGCAATGCGGTCAGTAGTATGAGTTAGCATTGGGCACAACCTCGAAGGATTGTGAACCCAGACCACCTTCTCAACGTTTAACACGTACATGTCATCCGTATTAACACCATGCCAGTTGAATGTACCACTATGCAGTATCGCCGCCTTTGTCATGGAGAGAGCTCGGCCGGTTTTGGAAAAGGTAATGTGAAAAGCGAATCAGGACTATCGCATAAAGTCAGCGACCAAGTTTCGCGAGAGTTGCGGCCGCCTTCAATGATTTGGTTGACATCTTCTAATGAGGAATGTTGGTCAAGGGAGTTCTTCATTATGTGGCAGAGGTCCATCTCTGTATTCTATGGAGTCCCGAATCCCGTTTGGGGTGATTCTCCTGATATGGTCCATGGCCGGTGGGAAGGGCGGTGCTATGAAATACATCCTCTTCGGCCATTGTGCCGAACAAGAATGCGTATTCCGTCCAGTACCTGCATCGGATGGGGTTCCAAACATTTGTCGTGGTGCGGTTGACTTGTGCAAGATATTCTGAGATGCTTTACTAGATTGCCTTTCATCACACTCGAAATCTTAAACCTGAAGAGGTAAGTCAGCCATAGGAGATATCGGTTATAGCTTCGTCCTACTTATCTGATATGTTACAGACATTGCGTACTATATATCCCTAGTCAACTTCCCTCCTCAGTTCGACCTTTGAGTTGTCCCTCTTTTCTCCCATCGCCCTCTTCTCTATTATATTTGATGCTGATCGTAAATCTTATCTCTGTCCTTGACACTTTATGCATAGAATTTGAAGTGGTCAACGTTGAGAAGCAGAGTCATAACTTTTAAATCACTGGCGTCAATTGTTTTCCCAGTGAAAGTGCCATTGTCCGATCGATAAAACACAGTCCGTCGGGGGATTTCGATGCTTAGTGTCAGAAATGAGGTAGGTAAGCGACCCAATTGATCGGCGTATAGATGCTCACGTCAGGTTTTCGTAGAAGCACAAGCGTTTCGACTAGAAGTAGCAGAGGTGCAACCATGTAAAGAAATTTACTCATCTGGATAATTGGTACATACAACCAAAAGATTAGATAGTCTGTCCAATCCACCAGTTGTATTGATTTCCTTTTGATTATTTCCTTTCCCCCGCTGGGGCCTTGTCCTATGTCGGAGTCTACTTTTGTATCTAATGCTCTACGTATGTACCCGTGGTGTTCTTTCCCGGAACCGTAGCGACCTTATTATGTCTCTTTGAGGTGATTCTATGTAAAATGTAAGTAAATATTAATGTGCGCCATGGTGTATGTTGTCGTCGGCACTGCTCTTGTCAGGTCCTGGGCTATTTCTCCTTTTTCCTTGGTTTGCCGTTCTTGGTGGACTCCATAATCATCAGGACTCCATAGGGTCTCTCATATCATTTCATTGTGTGGATGTACTGGAGAAGTGGTTTTGCATGTTTAGGGTTATTTAGCAGCATGCTGAGTGTGCATTGCTTGGGTTCTATCACTCTGGGCAGGATCCTCCTCTACTGTGTGTAGGCATTACACTCAGTCAGGTAATGTTTGACTTGAAGTGTTTATTGTATTTTTTTGTAACATGCCACCCACATTCACCTCACATTACCAGCCTCCAAAACAGACCTGTTCTGTGGGGGTGTCTTAATCATGGTGGCAGCTGCCCCAGGGTGGCCCACTTGCCCTGTCAGGGCACTCAAGAACCTCTTCACTAAGCTCCCTCATGATGTCCAGGCACCTCTCTTCAAGGAACCAAGCAGCAAGGCACTCTCTTACACTGTAACGTTGTTACTTAGCCTTTCACACACTGGACCGTAAGTCAGAACCTATCTATTGATTCTGGCTACGGTTATGCAAAAAGACTACTTGAGGTTATGTAATTAACCTCACAACTTATATACAAATTAAATAACTAATAATTAGTAATAATGTAAAATATTAATAATTGTATATTAAGTGTTGTAATGTGCATGAGCCATTACATACCCCCCTCATGAGACCATTACAGGTCTCATTAAATGATTAATTAATGAAGATTAAATGAGACTGTAGTGAGTCTCATAAATAAGTAAAATAATTCAAAGAATATAGGGCAGGAGATAGCATCCCACCCATCTCACCAGCTTTTTCTTTAGCAGCTGAGGTGTTCCAATAGCAACTTAAAGAAAGTTGCTATTAGGGACTCCACAATAGTGCAACTGGAAGGGACCTATGAATGTCCCTTCCTGCCCATCCAGGAATACTGTAGAGGCTCTATTATGTAGCCTCTGTGTTCATTGGTTCCTGTGCAACTTCCTCAATGGCTGTTACTTCATCCCACCTCATGGCTTCAGTGTTGACCAAAGCAAT